>CAUYON010144257.1:0-71149 GCA_963573935.1 Arctocebus calabarensis
TCTCACGCTGTCTCCCTGTGTCCCCAAAGGGATGTTTCTGGGCAGATCTCGTCAGCCAGAGATGCCTGAAGTCTTCTCTCCCCAGTCTCACCAAGCCCAGTTGCAAGGAAGCTGTTACTTGGCCACCATCTTGGCTCCTCCTCAATTATTAATATTTATGTGCCCAACCAGAATGCTCCTCAATTAATAAAGAAGACGCTAATAGACATGAACAATTTGATATCTTCTTCCACCATAACAGAGATATTAACATCCCTCTGGCAGTGTTGGATAGATCTGCCAACAATGAAATACACAAATAAAGTTTGGACTTAAAGCTTACCCTACCACAATTAGACTTAACAGACATCTAGAGAACATTTCATTGTAACAAAACTGAATACACATTCTTCTCATCTGCCCATGGAACATCCTCCAAAATTGACCACATCTTATGTCAAAGTTTAACCTCAGCAAATTTAAAAGAATAGAAATTATCCCTTCAATTTTCTCAGACAATAAAGCAATAAAAATTGAACTCAACAACAACAGGAATCTTCATATCCATACAAAGACATAGAAACCAAATAATCTTACACTGAATGATAGCTAGATGATAGATTATTTAAAGAAGGAAATTACCAAATTTTTGGAAAAAACAATAATGAAAACAAGAGTTATCAGAACCCATGGGATACTGCAAAGGCAGCCCTAAGAGGGAAATTTATAGCATTGCAAACCTTCCTTGAGAGAACGGAAAGAGAGGAACTTAACAATTTAATGGGACATCTCAAGAAACTGAAAAAGGAAAAACATTCCAACCCCAAACCCAACAGAAGAAAAGAAATAACCAAAATTAGAGCAGAATTCAATGAAATTAAAACAAAAGAATTATTCAAAAGATCAATGAACCAAAAAGTTGGTTTTTAAAAAAGATTAACAAAATTGATAAACCTTTGGCTAAACCAACCAGAAACATAAAAGTAAAACTCTAATATCATCAATCAGAAATGATAAAGGCAAAATAACAACAGATGCCTCAGAAATTCAAAAAATCCTTAATGAATACTACAAAAAACTCTACTCTCAGAAATATGAAAATCTGAAGGAAATAGATCAATACTTGGAAGCACACCACCTTCCTATACTCAGCCAGAAAAAATCGGAAATGTGGAATAGACCTATATCAAATACTGAAATAGCATCAAATATACAAAATCTCTCAAAAAAGAAAAGTCCAGGACCACATAGCTTTACACCAGAATTCTACCAAACCTTTAAGGAGGAATTACTACCTATATTACATAACCTTTTCCAAATCATAGGAAAAGAAGGGCTATTTCCCAATATTTTCTACAAAGCAAATATCACCCTGATCCCCAAACCAGGAAAAGAACCAATAAGAAAAGAAAATTATAGACCAATATCTTTAATGAATATAGATGCAAAAATATTCAGTAAGATCCTAGCAAACAGAATCCAGCAACACATCAAACAAATTATACATCTTGACCAAGTTGGTTTTATCTCAGGGTTTCAAGGTTGGTTCAATATATGTAAATATATAAATAGAATACATCACATAAACAAAATAAAAAACAGAGACCATATTATTCTCTCAATTGATGCAGAAAAAGGTTTTGATACTATCCATCCTTTCATGATGAAAACTCTTAAGAAAATAGGTATATGGGGGACATTTCTTAAACTAATAGAGGTCATCGACAGCAAACCCACAGCAAATACCATATACAATTGAGCAAAATTGAAAACATTTCCACTCAGATCAGGAACCAGACAAGGATGCCCACTGTCTCCACTGCTTTTTAACATTGTAGTGGAAGTCTTAGCCATCACAATAAGGCAAGAGAAGGTGATCAAGAGTATCCAAATAGAGTCAGAGGAGATCAAACTTTCACTCTTCACAGATGATATGATTTTATACCTGGAAAATCCCAGGGACTCAACTACAAAACTCTTAGCAGTGATCGAGGAATATATCAGTGTCTCAGGATACAAACTCAATACTTACAAATCAGTAGCTTTTGTATATATCAACAACAGTCAAGGGGAAAATACAGTCAAGGACTCTATTCCTTTTACAGTAGTTCCACAAATGATGAAGTATTTGAGAATTTACCTAACAAAGGATGTGAAAGATCTCTATAAGGAGAACAATGAAACTCTGAGCAAAGAAATAGCTTAAGATGTTAACAAACGGAAAAACATACCATTCTCATGACTGGGAAGAACATTGCTAAACATTGGAAGAACATTGCTAAAATGTACATACTTCCCAAAGCAATATACAAATTTAATGCAATCCTTCTTAAAGTACCACTGTCATACTTTAAAGATCTGGAAAAAATACTATTTCATTTTATATGGAATAAGAAAGAACCTCAAATAGCCAAGACATTACTCAGAAATAAAAATATATCAGGAGGAATCATGCTACCAGACTTCAGACTATACTATAAATCGATAGTGATCAAAACAGCATGGTAATGGCACAAAAATAGAGAGGTAGATGTATGGAACAGAATAGAGAACCAAAAGATGGACCCAGACACTTATTGTCATTTGATCTTTGATAAGCCATTCAAAAACATAAATTGGGGGAAAGATTCACTATGTAACAAATGGTGTGGGGTGAATTGGTTGGCAACTTGTAGAAGACTGAAACTGGACCCATACCTTTCACGTCTAACAAAAACTGACTCTCCCTGGATAAAAGATTTAAATTTAAGACATGAAACTATAAAAATTCTTGGAGAGAGTGCACGAGAAACAGTTGAAAAAATTGGCCTGGGTGTATTCTTTATGAGGAGAGCCCCCCCACCCCCACCCCGGGCAATTAAAGCAACACCAAAAATACCTTACTGGGATCTGATCAAATTGAAAAGCTTCAGTACAGCCAAGAACACAGTAAATAAAGCAAGTATATAGCCCTCAGAATAGGAGAAGATATTTACAGGTTATGTTTCTGACAAAGGATTAATAACCAGAATCCACAGAGAACTCAAACTTATTAATAAGAAAAGAACAAGTGATTCCATTTCATTACGGGCAAGAGACTTAAACAGAAGCTTCTCTGAATAAGACAGGCACATGGCCTATAGATACATGAAAAAATGCTCATCATCTTTAATCATCAGAGAAATGCAAATCAAAACCACTTTTAGATATCATCTAACTCCAGTAAGAGTAGCCCACATCACAAAAAAGCAAAGTACCTCTAGAATGGAAGAAAAAGTATCCAATGTATACACCCCTAATATGAGACAAATTCTTTATCGTTCAAGTGAAGGCTACACCCATTTATTGCACAGGAAGATGTGTTTTAAAATTTCATTGGAGTACTGAAAGGAGTCGGCCACATCATATTTAATTTAGGTTACATTAATTTATTACATTGATATTAACACATGAAAGGTGAATTATTTCCCCAAATATCTTTTTCCCTTCCCACGGGTATTATGAAGTCTGAGGGAAGATTCTGGTTTATGTTATTTTTCTATATAGCTTTGTGTATAAGTTTATTTGTTTTACCTATCATTATTGTCACTATTATTAACATGCATTATTATTACTCATATTTCACAGGAGATTGATGTGAAAATTACTTGACCTGTCATCGCTTTACTGTGAGGAACAGAAAGAGTTAAGCTGATTACTGCAATACCAACCTTCTAGCTTCAGAGGATGGAAGTTTGGAAAAGCACCTGAACAGAAAGGTACAAATAATGTAAAGGGAATTTCCTGGTATCTGTCTGCAATTAAGATGTGGATTTATTTCGGATAAGGATTTTACTATATTTCACTTAAATCCATATAGAGATTCATGCTTTGCTACATATTGTGTTTGGCTAATCAATTTGTCTCCATTACTTTGTTTATGAGTTTTGTTCTATAGATGGACTAGTGAACTAAATATTTCAAAAAATTTGGCTAACTCTTTTAAAACAAAACAAACAAACAAAAAATAAACACACAAAAACCTCAATGTAGGGCTTGGTGCCCATAGCTCAGTGAGTAGTATACCGGCCTCATACACCGAAGCTGGAGGATTGGAACCCAGCCTGGGCCTGCTAAACAATGACAACTGCAACCAAAACAATAGCCAGGCATTGTGGAGGGCGCCTGTAGTCCCAGCTACTTGGGAGGCTGAGGCAAGAGAATTGCTCAAGCCCAGGAGTTTCAGGTTGCTGTGAGTTGTGCTGCTACAGCACTCTACTGAGGGTGACATAGCCAGACTATGTCTTAAAAACAAACCAACAAAACCAAAACAAAGAAAACTCTATGTAGATTTATTAACTATCAGAAATTCCTCTTAAAGAAAGGACCCCCCCCCCCAACACACACACACACAAACATGCTTCATCACCATGGTCGTTTTCCTTGAAACATACGCTTCTGAGAATAACAATTGAGAATCTTTTTTATTTCTGAGTTTATGAAACTCCTGACAGCAACATTCTAAACGCAACCAATATAGAATAATTTCCAGTAAATTGGAGTTAACAAAAGTCAGATAAACTCTTTGAAAGACAATACAAAAATGAACGTTACACACACATTGTTCAGTTTGATTAATGGGCTTACCAACGTCTTGGAAACATCTTCTACTGTGCTCTCCGTTTACCAGTATGTTATACAATCTGCTCCTTGCACCCATGTTTGTTGTGCCCTTAGCAGAAAATTCATTTTGCCAACTGGAAGACTCTGTGCATAAAGCAGCAACAGCTTAACTTAATAATACTATTGATGAAGCAGAAAACATGGTTTTATTAAATCTTGATTTTTTAAGATTGATTTTATTAATTTTGATTTTTAAATATCATTTTAATGAAAATGATAGTAGACAAAAAACACTTATGCTGCTTATTGTAAAATATTGTTTGTGTGTGTGTATATATATATATATATTTCTTGTTTATTTGTTTTTTTAGAGACAGAGTCTCACTTTATCGTCCTTGATAGAGTGCTGTGGTGTCACAGCTCACAGCAACCTCCAACTCCTGGGCTTAGGTGACTTTCTTGCCTCAAACACCTCCTGAGTGGCAGGGACTACAGGTGCCCGCCACAAAGCCTGGGTATTTTTTTGTTGCAGTTTGGCTCGGGGCCGGATACAAACCCACCACCCTCTGTATATGGGGTGAGCACCCTACTCAATGAGCCACAGGCGCCACCCAGAATATTGTATATCTTTTTTTTTTTTTGAGACAGAGCCTCAAGCTGTCACCCTAGGTAGTGTGCTGTGGCATCACAGCTCATAGCAACCTCCAATTCCCGGGCTCGAGCCAGTCTCCTGCCTCCACCTCCCAAGTAGCTGGGACTACAGGCGCCCGCCACAACGCCCGGCCATTTTTTGGTTGCAGCCACCATTGTTGTTTGGCAGGTCCAGGCTGGATTCGAACCCGTGAGCTCAGGTGTACATGGCTGGCGCCTTAGCCCGTTGACCCACAGGCGCCGAGCCCAAATATTGTATATCTTAAGGTAAAGTAACTTTATCCTAAGATCACTTTTTCCTTGAAAAGACTACTGAGTGTTAAACAATGATTATTTGTATTTGAATATTGGCACATCTGCTTGAAAATGAATGAAGTTAATGTTTCATTAAAAAAATAATAAATACTAATTTTCCAATGATAACATTTTCATACTCAAGTGAAAATTAAAATTCCTGATAACTTATATTTGTCACTGTGAACTGGAGACTTTCCCAATATTTACTTTTCATAAGAAGATTATTAACAATATTGACAGATATTAAGATTTTCTTTTAAATTTCAGAATAATATTGTCATAACAACCTGCACAAATCTTACATTTTAAATAAGGTTGAAATATATCAGATACTTAAACAACTATATTATTCTGTGAACCAAATCTCTAATATAACCAAAACATAATATTAAAAATTATACATGCATCAAAGATCTAGTTTACAAGACTGATCAATGGATTTTAATCTAAAGGACTTTGAAAAGTTTATTGATACATTTTAAGATGTAATATGGCAAACTTCCCTTTAGGAAACTACCGTTTGTTGAGTTGCCTCTTTATCACTGGTGTTTTTATTTTAATTATTTTTGAAGAGTATTTTATTTATATTACATTATGGTTTGAGTGTTTAAAAATAAATATATTTAAAGTTTCTTAGTTTTAATTCTATCTATGGTAAATATGAGTATTATAAACAAAGTTTAAAATAAAAGAATTTGGTATTCTCCATTTTTTAAAAGTGTAAATGTCTTATGTGACCAAAAGTCTCATAACCACTGTCACAGTCTCCTCTTATAAAGGAGGATGAGTACTTCCCCTTTATAAGCAACACATTAAATAAAACTAACCTGATTTTTTTTAATGCAGCAGAAACCAAATTCTCATTTTGTGTTTTTTTCATTATATATGCTTTTTAATTATATAAAAGTCATGTTTACCATTGCAGTATTGTGATGAGTAATTTTATATAAATGTTCAGGTTAATATTATCCTTAACTAGATAAGGCAGTGGTTTGCTATTTAGAAAAGATGGATTTGCTTTGTTAATTTCCACAATCTGCTTACAAAAGCTGTGTGGCTTCATGAATACAGAGTAAAATTTTATCACTTTGAATAAAAAAAATCAATTAAAATTCATTCTCTATTCCATTTCTTTAGCACGGAATGAGAATCCCCAGAGTGTAAAATAAGACTATTTCCATGGGTTAGCCAAGGAGGACTTATTGAAATATTGGTTTCTTCCTTATGAACAGCTTAGCAATTTGTACAAACATTGATTCTTACTCCCAAGTGGGACTTTGACAAGCTTCTCATTTTGTCCCTTCAGACTTTCGCTACAATTTAGTAAATCTTTTGAGGTTTTGTAATAACAGACTTCGAAGGGATTGTATTGTTTGGAGATTTTCTACATTGGGATTTTCTAGCTATGAGTTTTTTGGTTCCAGCTGACTGAATATATTTTAAATAGTAGTGTAAGCAAACCTCGATTGAAAACTGATAGCAGTTACCATGACTTTAAAACTACCCAAAACAACAAAATATTTTTCCTGTCAGTAAACTTTCCTTTCTGTATAAAAGTAAATATCTTCCCCTCATTATTTTAAAACGTGCGTAAGTTTTTAATGTTTTCTCATACCCATCATTTTGAAGATTTCCTCTGTTTGTGGTTGGGAACAGTGGCCTTCTCATCTCCAAGTTCAGCTGATGGTGAAGGGAAGGGGCCAACCCAGGTCTCACTATTTTCCAAATCCTTCCCTAATAAATGTAATGTCTGTAGTGCGAGTAGATTTTTGGTTGCCACCTTCTGTTTCCCATATCCAATCTACTTAGGCATTCCCAAAACTTCAGAAAGCATCTTGTTATCTTTTCTTCCCTCTTAGTAGCTGAAAATTTAGAATAATTAAGGTCCACAGGAATGAAGTGAGAGTCAGAAAAGCATGGCATATTACAAACAATTCTGAAAATATGACCAACTAGCTGAATAGGATCCTGAACACTTAACTGCCTGATGCTACAAACTTTTCTTTATAGCATAAGTGTCCTTATTTCTTCGCCAATCTATATAAACAGGTAGCATATATAGGCAGTGCCTGGTTATGGAAGACCCGGATTGTGGAATTCTGAACTCAGCAACAGGGCCTAAGTCTCCTCATAAGGATAATTGAAAATTAAATACATTGATAATTCAGGGAGCAGCTTCTTCTGTGCATGTAAACTCACCTTGATGACCTTAGTAGTTCTTTGGCACAGCACCTTTCTGCTAGCGGCTAGTCTCACGATTTATTTTTGGTACAGTCACTTGTATGCAAAACATCACTTTCCTCTTTGCTTTTTTCATTCAATTTTGTGAGTCTGTGTTCACCTTTATGAAAAGGCCTCACAAGGCAAAGTCCACTGCAAGCTCAGGTGATCCTGCAGAGAACAGAACGGTGATTGCAATGGAAACAAACGTAAAAATAATTAAGCACTTGGAGAAAAGCCAGATGCTGTCATTCACTGGGAAAGCATTAGGCTTCATTTGCTTGACTATTGGAACAGTTATAAAGGACAAAGTAAGAAAATGGAGCATGGGACGAAGGAAGAAAGGAAAGGAGGGAAGGAGGGAGGGAGAGAGAAAGAGAGAGAGGGAGGGAGGAAGGGAGGACATATGGAAGTGACACGTTATTAGCTGAAGACTGAAGACTTCTGTAGTAGTCACTAGAAGGGAGGAATAAAAACTATGAGATATATGAGGTATTTTAAAATTTAAAAAAATAGAGACAATTACTTACAGAATTTTAGAAGATTGAATTAGATGATTACTTTGGTAAACATTATTCAAAATTGGACAAAAAAAGTGAGTTTCTAGAACAATCAGCTTTGTTTTAGAGGACATGACTCTGAAATTACTCTTATTTGGATCTGTGTATCTTAGACACTATGAGTTCACAGAAACTGGTGTGAAATAATTTGGATTTAGTCTCTGACTATGGTTTTATGTTTGCAAAAAATATATAGTTGCTTTTGAAAGCTGTGCTTTCTTTTAATTTCATTTCTTTTCTTTTCTTTTCTTTCTTTCTTTTCTTTATTTTTTGTGACCGAGTCTCATTATGCCACCGTTGGTAGAGTGCGTGGTATCACAACTCACAGCAACCTCCAACTATTGTATTTAAGGGGTTCTCTTGCCTCAGTCTCCAAAGTAACTGGGATTATAGGTGCATGCCACAATACCTGGCTATTTTTGTTGCAGATGCCATTGCTGTGCAGCTGACCCTGGCCCATTTTGAACCCACCAGCCTCATTGTATGTAGCCGATGCCGCAACCACTTGCATGGACACCAAGCCACAAGCTGTGCTTTCTATTGTATTCTAATTTATTTTTTCATAGTTCAAATTCCGATAGACCTTTTTATTCTGTATTAGATACATAAATAACTTCCAAAATTTTAATGTTAAGAAAAGTGTAATAGAGGCAATTTATTGAATATGAGTGTGAAAAAAAGAGAAATAATACAACTATGGTTGTACAATAATGAGGGATTGAGCTGGGTTTGAAAATGAAGGTCTAGCTTCAATGTGTTTCAGTAGCTGCCATAATCTAAGAACATGTAATAAGAAGGACAATATAAAGAAGATGTGCTGGAAAGGAAAATAACAATAATACAATATGTTTAATGTAATATTGACCAATAGAGCCAAGGTGAACTGTTACATAACAAGGTAAAAAAATTATAAAACTCTGTCCTTTATTTTACTAAATGAATTTGTTGAATAATCTGTGAAAATCTGATGGCTTGACACAAATATTTTAATATTTTCTATGGTGAGACTACGTTCTTTAAAGTTCATCATACATTTTAGTAGGGGATTGGCTGTTAACACACAATTCCCCAAATACTTCGGATTGCTAAATTACATAGTAAAACATTGCATTTTAAACCACCTTAACAGTAATTGGGCAGAAATTGAGATAATACTAAATGTACATCAATTTGTGATAAAAAAGGTCACCTTTGCTATTATGTACTATATTATTTTTCGGAAATCTATTTTAAACTAGAATAGCCCTCAACATGCGGTAGCTTATATGGACTGTAAGTACAGTTTTCACCTGTAAATTGCTGTGACTTTTAAAATGATTCCAATGATGCTATCTCGGTTCCATTAAATAAGTACTTTCATTATGGTATTTATTTTACTTTTTTATTATCTGCAAGCACTGTCTCAGAAACTGTCACTCGTGTGTGTACGTGCATATCACCTTACCAATTGCTGTACCACATCCATGGACTTCTTTTCAAATTCATTTTCTTTTTTTTAAATATTTATTGTTTAGAATTCATTGAGGATACAAAGAATTAGGTTACAGTGATTGCATTTGTTAGATAAAGTCCCTCTCACTTGTGTCCTGCCCCCAGGAGGTGTGCAGTATGCCATGATCCCCATCCCCCCCATCGGCCTCCCTCTTCCCCTCCCCCCACTCCCTCATTCCCCCACCTCACCCCTTGTATTAGCTCATCTACTGCCTTCATATTTGAATTGAGTACATTGAATTCTTCCTTCTCCATTCTTGTAATGCTTTATTGCGAATAATGTGTTTCAAATTCATCCAGGTTAATACAAAACATGTAAAGCCTCCATGTTTTTGGATTTTTTTTTTTTTTATTTTGCAGTTTGGGGCTAGGGCCGGGTTTGAACCCACCACCCCAGGTATATGGGGCTGGCGCCCCACTCCTTTGAGCCTCAGGTACCACCAAAAAGCCTCCATCTTTTTTAATGGTTGAACAGTATTCCTGTGGTATACATGTACCACAGTTTGTTAATCCATTTCTGGATTGGTGGGCATTTAGGTGGTTTCCACATTTTGGCAACTGTAAACTGAGCTGCAGTAAACCAGAGAAATGCAGATCAAAACCACCCTGAGATATCACCTAACCCAGTGAGAATATCCCACATCATGAACTCTCAAAGCTGCAGATGCTGGCGTGGATGTGGAGAGAAGGGAACACTTTTACACTGCTGATGGGACTGCAAACTAATACAACTATCAGGGAAGGAAGTACAAAGAATCCGTAAAGAACTGCAATTAGACCTCTCATTTGATCTTGAAATCCCATTGCCAGGAATCTACCCATGTATTTTTTTTATTTTAAAAAAGTAGATGGCAAATTTTACTTTAGTAAAACAATATTTATGTAAATTAGTAAATATGAAGCCTATTCAACATTATTTTCTTTTCTGCATTCAGCATGGTAGGTCAATATAAATATGTATTTTCTCCTTCTAGTGCAGGGTTTTTTCAAAGCTTTTTACTATTAAAATAATCCACAGTGATATGGCACTCGACATAACAACTCATGTCTCACACAGATACACATAAACCAAAGCCATATGAAAACTTATTGAACATTACTGAAAACAGTAATGTGATCATTGGATTGAATGGTAGGTCTACTTTTAGTTGTTTGAGAAATCTTCATACTGTTCTCCAGAGAGGTGGTATTAATTTACAGTCCTGCTAGAAGAGTATAAGCATTCTCTTTATTGCAACTTACATGCCAACACCTATTTTTAAAATCTTTTTAATAATAAACATTCTGAAAGGGGTAAGATGGTATCTAGTTGCGGTTTTGATTGCATTTCCCTGATGATTGGTAATGTTGAGCATTTTTTCCTATGTTTTAGGAAACCTTCCTATTTACCTTCCTTTCAAAAATATTCATGTCTTTTTTTTTTCCATTTTCTTTCTGATTTGTTTAAGTGCCATGTAGATTCCGGGTATTAGTCATTTGTTGAATGTATAGTTTGCAGAAATGTTCTCCTATTAGCCAGATTGTCTATTTATTCTGTTGATTATTTCCCTTGCAATGAATCTTCCATGTTTGATAACCATCTTGTGAATTACATCTTCATAAAGCTTCTATAGAAAAAGAAAAGAAAAGGCCATCCTATGAATAGTCTTTCTGGAAAACTCATTGTAGTCTGTTTTGTCATGTCTCTCCTTCTTTCTTTAATTTATACCTTAAAAATTTCTACTCCATCTTGAAACTAATACATTAAATGTAGTTCTCTAAAATGAGACAAAATGCCATACCCCTTGCTTTATTCCACTGATGTTGCTTTTTTAAAAATAGTAATGAACCATAGACTCAAAGAATAAAGAATGTTGAGTCCCTTTAAGATGAGGAAATAGATTCTCAGTGCATTACCACGTTCATTTGACTTAAATCATTTTTGGCTTTCAACAAGTAGTCCTCACATACTCTTCTAAATTGTTATATCGATTTATTTTAATCTCTCTAAGAAGGCAGTAAATTCAATGAAAATGTAAAATTACAATTACTGCTATCATGCTACATAATCACAAACTCTTTCACCTGTCATTGCGAGGCAGTGCAAAGATTAAACCATTATAATCAGAAAGTCTTTGGTGTATGTCAAATTGGAATATGGGTACTTCTTGGAGTTTTTAAGACAAAATGATAGAAAGCATATAAAGTGCTTAGTGTTTGGTATGCACTAGATAATAAATTATTTTTGTTTTCTCAACAATTTATTTTTAATATTTTATATTAAAATAATAAAACTGTTCACTCTATACTCTCCCATTAAATTAACTTCTAACTTATTCTTTAAATTGAGACTTGGCTGAGATAAGAACACACTGAGAGGTCATTCTCCACTTGTGGAGACTGTCCCATTTTGTTCTCTGGACGTATTTTTCCTTTTACAGCTTATTTCTTTTCAGCAACAAAAGCTGTTTGTGTAAAAGGAAAATAAAAAGAAAAATATAGAATACCCTAAGAATACACTAATAAAAAATAAACCATCTCTAGCTTCACTCAGTTAAATAGTCATGAAAACGCCTCAGACAAATTGTATTAAAATAATTTCATAAATCATCAAGTTAGCAAATAAATAACATCTTCTTGTTGATCTCTCATTTGTTCCTCTAAATTGTAAATAAAATTTGACTGTTATTTACTCAATGTGTATTTAGGTAATTTTGTTTATTATCCTTTTAAAGAAATTGCAATGTGTATTTTCAGCAATATGTAATCTGGTAGAAGTGTTCTGATTAATATTTTGGATGTTCTACAAGAGAATCTAAATGAAAAACTGAAAAAAAATCATGTTGGAATCATCCAAGAGATAAACAATAATACCAACACACATCTATTTGTTCTATAATAAATTACTTATTATAACTGTTTGTAACAAGAAGCCGTTATTCTCTAATGTCATTTCATATAAACTTGTTTTCAGATCTCATTGGCCCAATTAAATGCTATTTCACTGAAATCTGAACAATAGCATCACTATAAAATAATTTTATTTAATTTTCTAATAATAGCTTTCAAAATATATTATTTTTTGAATCCAATAAATTTCTCACATAGACTGGATTCTGTTCCTTTATACATCTGTCCAGGTGGTGCCTGTAATTGCATAACTCTATAGTGCCTATTATGTATCAAGACCATTTCCTTTCATAAGTATTAAACATTTAAAAGGAAGAGAAGTATGTTGAAAACAATACAGCCATTTTCTGTTAAAAAATTCTATTATAGACATTAAAAGTTTCAAATTTGAAACTGATAAGTTCTACATTAAGTAAGCCATCAGACATATTTTACATGAGCCTTTTAAAAAAGCAATGTGTCTTGTATTAAGCTGGATGGACATGGAACACATTATTCTTAGTAAAGCATCACAAGAATGGAGAAACAAGAACCCTGAGGACTCAATTCTGATATGAGGACAATTAAGGTCCTAGTACATGGTGGGGGTTGGAGGAAGGGGAGAGCTGAGAAAGGGAAGGCGAGGCGGCGGGCAGTGGGGCAAGGGGTGTGGTACAACTTTTGGGATCAGGACACAATTATAAGAGGGTCCTTATCTAACAAAAGCAATCAATATAACCTGGTTCTGTGTACCCTCAATGAATCCCCAACAATAAAAATAAAAAAGAAAAAAAAATTCTTATTTGATAATTTGTGGCATATTTTTATTTTAGTCCCGACTATTCCTTCTCTTTCCGTATAGATTCATTCTTCCCTTCCTGTAGTTCTCTACATAATATTGCCAGCTGTTGGAGTTATGAATTTAGTTTTACCTCATAATCCCATGTGAAAATCACAGTTTCCATTAGTCAACAATAAATAATTTCTTTCAAAATTTTGGACATATATCTCCCCATTATTGAGTTATAACTATCATAAAAGTTTTAATACAAATGGACTAAATATTTATCCCTCATTTCTCCACTAACTGCATCTGTTAGTTAGCTTTGCTGTATGACAGTGTCCCAAAACATACTGTATTAAACCTTGCATCAATTATTTGTACAGATCTGGTTTAGCTAGGTGTGTCTGCTCATCTGCTGGGTTTGTTCATGCATCTGGAAGTCATATGAGGTAACTCGCTTATGCAGACAAACTGGAGGTCACATGAGGTAGGTCACTTACACAGACATGACTAAAAAGTTGTTGCTGCAAGGATTGTAGTGGGAGCTGTTAGAACTGAATACAGGCAGTAAAAGATGTTTGCAAAGACATTAAAAAAAATTAATATCAGTATTAAAGCTCAAAAGATTTTGCTGTGCTTTTTATTATCACCAGAAGGTTGTAACTCTACAAAAAAGTGATAAAAAATGGTTTCCCTCCAAAAAGTGCTTTCATTAGTCTGTTCTAAATAACTGCTATGATTGTTGTTTATATATTTGTATAAATGAACAGCATATATGACTGCTAAATAAAGTTAAGCTTCAAAATAACACACTTTATTTGTCTTGATAAACTTTGAATTTTACATAGAAGCTTATCGGAAGGATGTCAGATTTTACACAATACACCAGACAAAACTGACCTGAGAAATATGTTTGTTCTGAGTATCGTTTCATAATAGTTGACATTTTATAAATTCACTTTGGCTATAGTTTACATCCTGAACCTTTCTGTTACTATATATTTCTTGGAAAAATGACACTCCAAAAATATTTTCACATTTCTGCAAAATCTGACTTTTTGAGCAAAGGGTATTGGCAACTTGGGTTAATGGGTGATGGAATAGTAAAGATGCCTTGGATGTTAGACACAGTCATTTACTCTGGAGAGATTTAAAGGCTCTTCTCCAGAGCCATTTACTTATATGCAGGGATTATGAAGCAGAGAAATTCTTTTCTCCATCCCAGACAAAATATAATTATAACACAGAATAAAAAAATTCAGTCTCTCTTAATCTCTTCAGTCTCTCTTTTAATCTCTCTCCCTCCCCTTGTCCTCTGTAAGCTGTAAATCTCATTTTGCCATTCCTTTCCAGTGGTGCAAACCCAGTTTTACAGGCAGGTACATCTGTCCAACTATCATTTATAATGTTGCCACAGAGAAAACTGGAGCATGTTGCTAGGTTTCTCTTTGAGTAAGTAAGTCTGTGGCAGAGAGAATTATTACCTGAGCAACAATCTCAGATCATTCACGGTTTCTGACTTAACAATTAGTTTTCCTTTTTTTACACTCTTTTTTTTTTCCTTCCATGAGATATTATAGTTTCTGTTTTAAGTTTTTTGGATGTTGTCATTATAATTTTAAAAGCAATATTTACCAACTTATTTCTTGAACTAAAAATCCTGACAATATATTTTTTCTCAAAAAATAAATAAGATGGCCCATTATTTTCCTACCAAATGTTGTCTTTATGTAATTATATTTTATGTTTAAAATGTATTCATTTTATATTTTTTAGATTGTGTTAATTGTTTTTCATGAAAGAAAAGAAAAACGTTAAATTTTCATTTCTCTCAAGCATCAGTTTTCTTCCTATTTTTATGCTGTCAAGACAGAGAAGACTTTCTGGCTTTGTTATTACTCTATAAATTATTTCCAAATTTGAAAAAGGAATGTAGGTCAAAATTGTCAAACAGAACTGTTGGACTGATAACATTCTGTAACCACACTTGCTAATCTAATAATGCAAAGACATTTCAAGTTGTGTACTGAAAGGATTTCACAAGGCCAAATATTTATTATTTGAAAGACAAAGCATATGGTACATGCAGCAAGAGAAATAGAATGCAGGCAGGTGTCTGGGTTCTGAAAGACATCTCACATGCCAGCTCCCCACAGTTTTTATTTGTACAGAGGCTGTGCTCTGCCATTGGATTGCACCCCCATAGTTTGTTGCTCTGTGTGAGGAATCTGGGCTTCCCGTGAGCTGAAAGCAGAAGTTCCCTGTAAGACTTTTATACTCCTCTGGCCTTTAATCAGGAAAGGTTGATGAACAGCTTAATCCAGTTAAACCTATCAGTTAAAATATATATATATAAAAATATACATATATATATATATATATATAAAATATATATCTGGAAAAACATTCCCTAAATACTTGCAGTAGATAGTTCACGGTTCTTCCAGAAAGAGATCTAACTTCCCTTTATACACGTATTTATTATACTGTAATTTAGGTGTGAAATTGACTCAGCTTTAGAAACTGGTGGATTCTTTATGATCTTCAATGGTGGCAGGTATCATTGGTTTCATGTTCGCTAGCCCTTGATCTATGTTAGAATGTTTAAGACAAATGATATCCTCATTGTCTATCCGTTTGGTAATACCATGTTCTATTAAACATTATTTAAAATCTCTATAGGCCACATTTTCTATTTGTCATTTTTGCCTTGTAGTTCCTTTTGGTAATTATATCCAGCTTGTCTCTGCCGAGAAATGGAATGCCTAGGCCATACTATTAGAAAATTGTATTATGCCTCTTGCCATTGGGGACCATACTAGTTCTTCTATTGTAGAGACTTTTTATTGGAGACAGTCAACACTTGGCTTCTCAACAATTCTGGTGCTTTTCTGTTCATGGCATTCTCACTGTTTTAGTAAAAAATAATAATAATAATAAAATAAAAGTACCCCAAGAAATGCTGGGAAACATAGTCAATGGTATCTTTATTCTTAATTTGTTTAAAAAAAAAAACAAAACTCTAACCTCATTTAGCTTTCTGATCCTTCCTCCTACAATATTCTTCCAAAAGACCCCTTAGCATTTTGACTATATTCACTGTAGGTCAATGTTTTCCACAAGACTCAAGAGTATTTGGATTCTAAATTCTGAGTCAAAGTTGAATGTTTCCATATTACTATTATATATCTTATATTATAATTCACTCTTAAGTAACATTCTGAAGATTCATTCTCATACACATTACCTAAACTCCTTCCAGAGAGATATTAAGAAGATTGCACAATTCTTTGGATAAGTAAATTACTTCCTCACAGCTAATACTGCTGTTCTCTGTTTAACTATGCTAAGAATCTAGTATCTGCCAAGGGGCAAAGAAGGATAGTGGCTTAGATCTTGAGAACGATATCATTTCTTGAGGTTTTTAATTATTGCTAGGACATCTTGAGAAAGTGCTCAGACACCATATATAGTCTGTTGTGTTCAAGCAAGGGAAATAGGGCTAAATGTACCTATTATTATAGTATTGTATATAACCTACCAATTCTCTTTCTCTGTATATCCTGACTAATCCACCAATTTATTACCAAGTAGGAGATATTTATGTTAATTAACTTCAAAATATAATATCTGATTGTGAACTGCTAAATTCTTGGGTTACTTCTGGCACCAATTTTCTTAGATGGGATTTTCTCTAAAAAACGAATGGCTTTTGTATAAACAAGTCTATGTGCATATGGTCTCAAAAATTACAAACGAAAGTCTGTGGAAAGTGAAACAGGAAATGTAGTAAAGCTAAAGCAAATGAATGTGTTAATGAGTAGACTACATCTGAAGAAAGTGGACCCATATCCCTTTTTGTATCTTTGGAAGTATCATCTAAAAATACATCAGAATTATCCCCCATTAAATAGAATAGCTGAATATTTATTCATGAACCTCCATTCATTGTTCTATGTTGTTGCCTTGGGTGTTTAATACCTGGCATACAAGCATTTTTTGCTTGCACGGAAAAAGCCCATGCAGTTTTGGAAAAAGGCCCTGGGAATATAAATTGAAATATACAGTTTCTTGAGATTAAAAACTATAGATATAGTTGATATATCTTGACTATTAGTGAACTCAGAAATGGGAAAAATAATATGGAATTAACACAATGTTTTCTGGCAATACTTTCGTAACTTGAAATGGAAACAAAAATTTTTATCAACAATACAAGGTAGTATATTCATACAATAGAAACTAAACAAGTTATTGCCAATCACACTCACATGAATGCATCTCTAAAACATAATGTTGTGTGGAAAAGGAGATGAAAAAGAATGGTTAAGTAAGATTCTGATTATAATCAGATCCTCTAGTAATTTTTCATCCATAAACCTGATAATCATTAGTAATATAATTAAATATACAATTGTGTACTAATTTCATTATCTAGCTTTCTCCTGACATTATATTACTTCAGAAGTATCCATAATTAACCATGAGAAATATTCTAAGAACATTTATATAATTTGTACCATTCACAATATTAAAAATTCTAAATCTGGGTGGTGGAGCAGGCTGACATACCTGAAGGATTACTTGGCTAAGCTCTCCTAGTACGACTGGGGAAAAAAAAAAAAAGAACCCAATCATACATGCCACAGAGACCTTACCCAGAGTCATAGCTCAGGGTGCATAGCGAGGTGGTGGTGTGTAGGAGACATTGTATAGAGTGGTGGAGATCTGACTCAGTAGGCAATTGATTGGGAGCTGGTGGTGAGAGAGGATACCTGACAAGGGTGAGGTCTAGAAGAACAGGTATTCTCAAGGAGACCACAAGGATACACTTGCAGAGTCCCCTCCGTGATGACTCACATCTCGGGAATTTATAAACTTAACTTCCTGGAACTTGGAAATTTCCAAGTTCTGTGAAATCCTGTAGTTCTGTAGGGGCTGGACTAGCATCTCTTGCTTGATTCAAACTGGCCAATGAGAAGGGTACCTGTGGGGTGGAACTTTATGACTGTCAATAAAAAGGGAAAGACCAAGCCAGTCAGGAAGCATGGCCATTTGGAATTTTTCTATGCTGCAAGCTCCTGTCTGGTAAATAAAGCCCTTCCTCTTATAAACATGGTCTTTGGGTGCTCTTTCTCTCTATTGGGCCTCATCTTCCTACAACAGTGAAGTCACCCCTCACACACACATGGAGGTCTGGGGATCAGGGGAAGCCTCCTTTTTGGCTATGGTATTTTAGCCTCATTTATTCTCTCTATTGATAGAGACTCTTCTACTTTTCTCATCTTTCCCACATAAATTGCTCTTGCAATAGCTAAAATATCCCCTCCTTTTTTTGAATGTTCTTCTCTCTTTTCTTTTTCCTCTTCCCTCTCTCTCCTTTTATTCTTACAACTGTATTTTTAATTTTCCTCATCTATTCTTTTTTTTATTATTCTTTTTTTTCTAAGTGCTGGGGTGGCATGGCTATGGTCTGGTGGGGAGCTCCTGACAGTAGTCTGACTCAAGAAGGCCAAGAGATCATGGGCTAGGGAGCCTTTCTATCTTTGGCTCTCGGAAGAGAGTATTGGCAACTCCACACTGCAGAATTTTTCTGTTTATCTTTCATTTTTACTTAATTTTCTCTCTTATTTTTGTTTTGCTCTTTTCTTTCTCTTCCTATTTTTGGCAGAGGAGGAGTCTGGCCTTGCTCAGGCTGGTAAGGAGCTCCTGATTTTAAGGAACTCACCCAGCACATCCCCTAGAAATTCTTGAGTTACATCCACGGCCTTAACACCATACTGATCAATGTCATTTCTCCTATTACTCTCATTCGCTCTTCCTGTGCTCCTTCACTCCTGTTCTTCAATTCTTTTCTTTCATCTACTTACTTTTTTCTTTTTCTTTCTTTTCCTCTTTCCTTCTTTTTTTTAATTTTTCTTTTCCTCTTGTTTCTCCCTTCTCACTCTTTACCATTCTCTTCCTTTTGACCATATACCAAGAAGCTTTCAACACCTAAACTCCGAGAAAAGGTTATTTAAAGTAAAGGATGACAGGAGAAGGAAAAAGGAGAACAAGGATATGAACAAGAAGAAAGCACATACGAAGAAAACAAACAGAAAAATTGGGGCAACATGAAAAACCAAAGCAGAGCAAGTCCTCCAAAGAATGATGAGGCAGCTTTTAAGGAAAACTCCACCTATATAGCATTAATGAATTTGAAAGAAAGGGAATTTAAAATATGAATGATAACAACAAGGAAGGGAATGGATAAAAAAAGAACCAAAGATGGACCAGAGAAATGTAGAATATAGAAAGGATATGGCAGACCTTAAGGAAATGAAGGAGGCAATCAGGGAATGAAAAAATGCAGTAGAAAGTATCAAAAATAGATTAGACAATGGAAAAGAAATAACCTCAGAGCTAGAGGATAAAGTTTTCAAGTTAACCCAGGTAGGTAATGAGGCAGAAAAGAAGAGAGATAAAGCAGAACAGTTGCTTAGAGAACCATGAACTTTGTGAAATGTTAAAACATAGCAATAATAGGGATCCCTGAATGGGAAGAAGATGGTCCCAATCTTCTTTTCTTTTTTTGCTGGGTGCTGGGGTGACATGGCTATGGTCTGGGAATCTTCTATGGAAGCCGTACAGGAGACTATCAAAAATGAAAAATTCCCAAGTTTAACTAAAGATCCAGATACGCTCCCTTCAGATGACATCTTTCCCCAGGTCATCTCAATTCAAACAGTGCTTCTCCAAAAAATATTGTAATGAACATGTCCAATGTCAAGATGTAGGAAAAAATTGTGTAAGCAGCCAGGAGTAAATGCCAACTGACCTGCGCTGGCAGAACCATTAGGTTTTCAGCTGACTTTAAAAATGTTTTTAATGTGTAAACATATCTAAATCTATAGCTAAAATATATTTCTTAAACTCTGAAATGAATTTAGGTTATGATAAAAGTGGAAATTATGTAGCATACGTAGCTGCCATAAAAATAAGAAAATTGACAGCTAATAGAAAAAAATTGCCTTGCTCTTGTCATGTAAATAAATGTGAGATGTGGTGGGCGTATTGTCTGCATTTTATATTGATTTGATGAAAACTTAGTGTGTTAAATTATTTGGATCACATTTAAAGTTAACATTATAAATGGTATTCATTTACTAAGAGCTTCACTTGTGCCAGACAGATCATTCATTTTTAAGATTAATATTTAAACAAAATCTTACCTTTTTCAAATCTAAATCCATTTATGTAAATATTTTTATGTCAAGGAATTAGGATAGAGAGAAGCAAAGTTGATTTATCCAAGTTCCCCCAATAGTAAGGGGCATACTTCAGATTCAAACTCAGATTATTTGCTTTCTAAATTCTTGTAATCAGTGAAAGCAAGGTAATAGGAGCTGGTGTATGCTGTATGTTTGCCTATGCTGGGAGTGAAGCACTTCAGTCAAGATATTCATTTACAAGTATTATTTTCAGCATTGTGGACCTTGTTTCTCCTTTTTCGATATAAATTAAAAATTACTTGCACAGCTTTTAACACTAGTCTTCCCCAATAGCAGTCCTCCTAAATAAGTATCATTACGATAAGCTTTAGCAACAATACAGGAAGTACCTTACAAACTGCCTTACGCAAAATAGCACTCAAAAGCAAATACTCAGAAAGTAATCCATATTTGTACTTCAGGAAACATCACTTAATACTGCTTGTTAGGTACTTATAAAAGATGAAACTCAAAGCTGCATCCCTTGCAGCTACCATTAGTGTCATAAATATCCTATCAATTTTCAGCTTATTACACTATCTCCTTCCATTTAACCTTTCAATGAGCACAGGAAATGTAATAATAAAGAGGCATGATTTTTGCAGAAGATAGCATGAAAATTAATGGCACATATGATATTCAAATAATAGTTTGACAAATTAAATGCAATTTACATGGAAAATAAGATAAACATTTAGAAATAATAGAATGATTTATTACATCTTACAGAAAATATAAATCATGTACTTCATAAAAAGAAATGTTCTCCTTGAAGCACTTGCCTTACAACTACTTTTAAACACACACACACACAAATCTGCTTCTGTATGCAACTTGTTTTCCAGAATCAAATGAATTTTTGGTAAGTCATCTTTTACAAGCAGCTGAGTACTGATGATAGGGTTGATAATTTTTGCATTCTATAGTGTGACTAAATGCAGCTCTAAATTTCAGAAATTTTGATAATGCTTTTAGCATAGCTATTTACATACGTAAGTGCTTTTGGAGCTGTTTTACATTTATCAGGTGTCAGAACATACTGCAAAAATAATGAAGGACATGTTAGAAAAGTGCATGAAACTCCTCTGACTACTGTTATCATCTTATCAATATTAATAATAAAAACTATTTTCAAGAATATAGTAAATAATAAAAGAGAAAATTATTTTAAAAGCTAACATGAGCTTTAAAATGATAGCTTAATGAAAATAAATTGCAGTAATCAAGTAGTAGAAAAACACAAATTTTAAAAAAGTGACAATGTAGCAGAGACAAATTTGGTTGATGTGACTAATTCAGTAAAAGCATGTTTTTATTCATATTTTACAATACACAAATCATTTAGTTCCTATCTGCCTCATAGATATAGAGTTTAGCAGAGTTAAAAAATAAGTTAAATTTGACATTAGTTTTTGCCAACATTACAAATTTTTATGTAAAAGCCTTTTTAATAAACTTATATTAATTGATAAATCAAGTAAGTAGAAAGGGTTTTGTATAATATTCAAATTCAAAGTTTATTTCAAGAATTTCTTCTTCTCCAACAAAACCTGATTTTTGAATAGTTTGTTTAATTTGACACGTTTGATTTCCAAATGATTTTTTGAAGTTTTGCATGTAGTTTTAATGTTAGCAATCATAATCTGAGTGTTGGATGCAGTAGAGAATAAACACAGAGAGGGCAATGGAATAAGATCTATATTTCAATCAAAGTGTACTTTGAGTAAAAAAGATCATCCTCCATAATGTGAATAATCCTCATTCAATGCATTGAAGGTTTTACTAGAAAAGACATACCTTCCAGAAGGAGAGGGAATTTGGCTAGCATACCACCTTTGGACTCAAACTGCAAGTCTTTCTTGTGTCTACAGCCTGCTGGCTTCCTGTACAGATTTTGGACTTGCTGAGCCTCCACAATTGTGTAAGTCAATCCCTTAAAAATAAACTTCTTTGCATAGGTTTGTGTGTGTGTGTGTGTACAGACATGCACACATACATTTGTTTGCTTCCATTTCTTTGGAGAAACAAGAACATATTTTGGTACTGAGAGATGGGCTCTGCTATAACAAATACCTCAAATGTAGAAGTGGTTGTAAAACTGGTTCAGGGATGATGGCTAGAAGAGTTTTCAGCTGCTTGTTAGAAAAAAAATCCTGATTTCCTTAAAGAGAGTTTTGGTAAAATCATGGCTATGAAAGTAATTTGTGCCAAGGCCTCCAGTGGAAATGAGAAACTTGTTACTGGACATTACATGAAAGACAAGCCTCATTCTAAAGTGGCAAAGAACATGGCTGAATTGAATTCTAGTATTTTGTGAATTATGGAATTTGTTTAAATGATTTAGTTGGACATTAAGCTGAGAAGATTTATAGACAAAGCATTGAAAATGCTGCCAAGAACAAAGTAGGGCTACCATCCCTTTCATCCTGAAAGGCAACATCCTTGTCAACTCAGTGAACAAAGCATTGAGCCAATAGTCTTTCTTCCAACCATGAAAGTCCCATGGCATTTACTTTGGGACCCATGATTTCTTTCTTCGTTCCTATTTTTCCCTTTTGTGATAGTAATTTCTATCCTATCTGTATTCCACCACCATATTTTGGAGGCTTTGTACTTTGTCTGGTTTCACACCTAGAGAGAAATTTTGTCACAAAAATAATCATACCTACAGTATCACCTATTCCTGACTTAAGTGATATGCAGATGATATTTTGCACTTAGAATTGATGCTAAAATGGGCTAAGACTGTGGGAAATTTTGGCATAGGATAAATGTCTTGAGGACGTAAATTGTGTAGGGCAAGAGTTTCAAGGGTACTGCACTAAATCACATCCTCCAAAATTTATATGCTAAAGTACTAATTCCCAGAACCTCAGAGTGTGACTGAATTTGGAGATACAGCATTTAAAGAAGTGATTAAAGTAAAATGAGATGATCAAAGCATGTCCTAATGTGAAGACTGGTATAATAGGAAGAGATACCAACAAGAGCATGCATAGAGAAAAGACCATGTAAGAACACAGAGAGTGCCCATCGACCCATAAAGGAATTAACAAATTATGGTATATGTATACCATGGAATATTATGCAGCCATAAAAAAGATGGAGACTTTTATTTTTGTGTTTATATGGATGGAGCTGGAACATATTCTTCTTAGTAAAGTTATCTCAAGAATGGAAGAAAAAGTATCCAATGTACTCAGCACTATTATGAAACCAACATTTAATCACCCACACTTTCATAAAATAATAAAACATAACTATAGCCCAGAATGAAGGAGAGAAGAGGATGGAAAGGGAAGGGAAGGGAGAAGGTCAGGAGGGGGGAAGGTATTTGGTGGGACCTCATCTATTGTGCACAACGCAAGGGTAAATATCAAAACTATTAAGAGTATAGTATAAATGTCTTAACACAACAACTAAGTGAGGTGAAGACTATGTTAACCAGTTTGATGTAAGCATTCCAACTTATATATAAAATCAGCACATTGTACTCCATAAACGCATTAATGTACACAGTTATGATTTAATTAAAAAAAAAGAAAAAGAAAAAAGAACATTTTGAGAAAGCAGCTATCTGCAAGCCAAAGATAGATGCTTCGTATGAAATCAAATCTTCTAATATCTTGATCTTGGATTGGATTGCTAGCCTTCACAACAACGAGAAAATATATATATATATATTTTTTGGTGTTTTAGCCACTCAATCTGTAGAATTTCCTTGGGGTGGTCCTACTAAGCCAATATAGTCACTAAATAAAAATTGTCTACATGGTAAAAAGTATAAAAAAGTCACCAAGCTTGTAAAAATCAATTCATATTTTTGTCATATTAAAAAACCAATTCTTTTTTTGTCATATTAAAAAGTTTCTTAGCAAAGTAATTCTTACCAGATACTTTAAGTCTAAGACAAATACAAATTTTATTTTTCTATATTCAGCTGTAGGTTATAATAACACAAGTTTCAAAACATGTATGCTGCAAATAATATGAAATCTGTCCCAAATTTCTATGTGTCTATAGAATGACACATAGAATTATTGAAATTTACCTTCGATGGGAAAACAGGAAAATATATTCTATCTGGATTTTTTTTTAATGTAATGTATTATTAAAGTGATTATTTTCATAAGATTACATTTGCCTAGTTCGGAAACAGAGTGAATGCAGAATTTTTAAAGTAAACCATAGGCTGGTTGTGGTGGCTCACGCCTGTAATCCTAGCACTCTGGGAGGTCAAGCAAATTGGATCACTCCAGCTCAGGAGTTCCAGACCAGCCTGAGGAAGAGTGAGACCAACATCTCTACTAAAACTAGAAAAACTAGCTGGGCACTTTACAGGGCACCTGTAGTCCCAGGTCCTGGGGAGGCTAAGGCAAGAGGATTGTATGAACCCAAGAGTTTACACTTGCTGTGTGCTATTCTGGCACTGTGTCCAGGTGACAGAGTGAGACTTTATTTCAAAAAATAAAATAAATTAAACAAATAATAGAAGGAAACCATAATGAGTTTTCACAGCTATATATATTTTTAGTTAACATATTTCAAATAAAAAATAAATTATCCTCATTTAAGATTACACATAATTTAATTCTTGCAGATTTTGCCTCAGAGGATTTTTGTTTTAAAGGACAATGGATGCAGATTAGCTTAACATAAATTTCAAGGGTTGTCATATATAAGTGAGATGTTCTTGGTATTTATACCTATAAACTAGAATTTAAGGATGATATATCCAATGTTATTGTAAGAAAGAATATATCTAGGGGAAAAGAGAAAAAGTTATATATAATAAAACTGATGTGTGATCTTCAAAGTATTAGTCCCAGAGTAGTCTGTATCATTCTTTTATTAAAAAGCAGTCAATCATTTTTTATTAAAAATTTCTTCATTTATAATATAAAACCCTTCACTCTGGTCAATTCCTCATTATTATTTAGTTAATCCTTCATTACTCCCTCATCAACTAGTAATTTTTTTCCAGCTCTAAATGTGAAATTTTTTCTTTCTTCTTTCTGAAAATTGGTCCTGGATATGTCAGCTCTCTTCTTCTTTGCTTTAGTCATATTTTTTTCCCCACAAATGAATTTCTACTTACTCTCTAAAACATATTCCTTTGAATTTCTGTATAGCTAAATTTGTCACTTATAAATAATATATGCTTCTTTATGTTTGTGGTATATGTACCTGTATCTCTCTCTACTTTCTTATAAAAATATTATAAATTATTAAGGGTCAGAAAGCCTTCCTATATCCTCATATACCTATCAATAAAACATTTGTATAAATTTATATTTTAAGACCATTTTATTTATTTTTTATTAAATCATAACTGTGTACATTATTGCATTTATGGGGCACAATAGGATGATTATATATACAATTTGGAATGCTTACATCAAACTGGTTAACATAGCCTTCACCTCACTTAGTTGTTGTGTTAAGACATTTATATTCTACTTTCAATAAATTTGACCTGTACCTGTACCCTTTGACCTGTATAATATGCACAATAGTTGAGATCCCACCAATTACCTTCCCTCCACCCAGCCACCTCCTCCCCTCCCCTCACTCTTCTCTTCCCTCCTTCCTTCTGGGCTATAGTTGTGTTTTATCATTCGTTTCAAATTGTGGATGATTATATACTAATTTCATAATAGTACTGAGTACATTGAATACTTTTTCTTCCATTCTTGAGATTATTGTCATTTGATCTTTGATAACCCTATCAAAAACATAAATTGGGGGAAAGATTCCCTGTTTAACAAATGGTGCTGGGAGAATTGGTTGGCAATGTGTAGAAGACTGCAACTGGACCTTCACCTTTCACCATTAACAAAAATTGATTTTCAATGGGTAAAATATTTAAAATTAAGACATGAGCTATAAAGATACTAGAAGAGAGTTCAGTGAAAGCCCTTGAAGAAATTGGCCTGGGAGAAGAATCTATAAGGAGGACCTCTCCCCCCAGCAACTGAAGCAACACCAAAAATATTTTACTCAGATCTGATCAAACTAAAAAACTTCTTCACACCCAAGAACACAGTAAGTAAAGCAAGCAGACAGCCCTCAGAATGGGAGATGATATTTGCAGATTATGTTTCTGACAAAGGTTTAATAAACTAGAATCCACAGAGAATTCAAACTAATTAATAAGAAAAGAACAAGTGATCTAATTTCAGTGTGAGCAAGAGGCTTGAACAGAAGTTTCTCTGAAGAAGACAGGCACATGGTCTACAGTCACATGAAAAAATGTTCATCATCTTTAATCATCAGAGAAATGCAAATCAAAACCACTTTGAACCATATTCTCTAACTCCAGTAAGAGTAGTCCACACAACAAAAATCCCCAAACTACAGATGTTGGCATGTATGTGGAGAGAAGGGAACACTTCTGTACTGCTGGTGAGAATGCAAGCTAATCCATTCCTTCAGGAAAGAAGTTTGGCGCACACGGGGGAACTAAAAGTAGACCTGCCATTCAATCCTCCAATTTCTCTACAAGGTATATATCCAGAAAACCAAAAATCATTTTATGACAAAGATATTTACACCAGAATGTTTATTGCAGTCCACTTCATAATTGCCAAGTCATGAAAGCAGCCCAAGTGCCCATCGACCCCTAAATGGATTAACAAATCGTGGCATATATATACCATGGAATATTATGCAGCCATAAAGAGATGGAGATTTTACCTCTCTTATGTTTACATGGATGGAGTTGGAATATATTCTTTTAAGACAATTTTAATGTGCATTACTACTGAGCATTCAGTTCAGAACTAAGCAAGTTCATTATTCTTCAAGTCTTACCACGTTGAGAAAAACTGACTTGTAAGCTATGTCAAAGAAGCTTTTCTATAGTTTTATCCCATAAGCAGAAGCATGGGAAGGTCAGGGTTTCTTATTACATTAAGATTAATTTAAGTCCTGAATGATGAGTAGTTGAGGAACAAAAATGTCTAGGCAAAGCAAAATCCAGGCACAGATGAAAAATAATTGTGCCATGTTCATATACCTTGGTATACTTCAGCATGAGTGAAAAAGTGTGACACTGGACTTGGGGAAGTGAGTATTCCAGGTAATATTGATGAAATAAGGCCAAAGTGATACTGACAGACTTAACTTATATACAGTGCAATTATGTTTTAGTTTTATCCCAAGGATGATGAAAAGTATTGAATGATTTTAAGAAAATGATTATTGTCTGACTTTTAAAATGTCTTCATCTCAGTAAGCTCTTAACACATAAAGAAGATCAACAATGAATTAGTTAATTTCCTGGTTGACGTCAAGATGGCTTTATATTTGAAATATTGCATCTATGTGCAGTAAAAAAGAAACTTTATGAAAAGTGTTTGAATAGTGTCTTTCAGACATACACAGAAATATTTGCTAGAGTGAATTTGGAGACAATAATTTGATATTGATTTAGCATGAATAGCTTACTTTATTCTCACTGTAAAGTTGCATAATAACCATGCCACTTATTTATTGGACCATGTTTCTCTCAGTGGATCTTTTGTGAAACAAGTCTGTCCTAGTTGGAATATTAGAAAAGTTAACCATGTTTTTTACAGAGAGTAAACTGTTATAAATAAAGATATTTTGGTAAGCCTGGGATATGTATATATTTATTTACGTATATATGTACTTCATTTTTTTCATGAAAATTAAGATTTCTATCTCAAGTTACCAGAAGCTTCAAGAAGGAGTAGAAACCTCAATGTGACGTGAAGTGTTAGGGTTCACCAGATGAAGGGTTTTTAACACAAGGAATGAAGAGGTTTGACACAGTCTATGCCAGGGACTGAGGAACTCTGGGAGGACCCTCCTGAGCAGTCTTTGGGTCCATATTTATTATCATAAAATAGGAAGAAATGGACCAAAGCTGTTTATTCAACATGAGCACTGATTAGGGAGGATGTGGAGGTCAAATAGAATGTCTCCACCTTTGTTTTTGCAAAACTGCAGACCCTGAGCATCATCTCTGCCTCCAGCCTCAAGAGACCTCTGGAATCCAGAGAATCTTTACTGCCACACCTCACGTATACCCTTTCTTGGGTGGTCAGTTTTCTGCCCTCCTGCATGTACACAACTCACATGCCATTCTCATGACTCTTCCGGTCTCTCAAGTAGAAAGAGAGCCTACTATGCTCAGGGTCGGGGAAAAACATTGCCTACAGTGATGTGTACTCCTAATATATTAGTGAAAGAATTACTCTCCAAAGAAGTTTTATTGAGTAGATTATACTGGTTATGTGCTAATCATTCTATGCATTGAATCTTTTTCATTCTTTCAGTTTTGTTGAATGCTTACCTTTTTGAGGCCACTATCTTTGGCTTTAGAGTAGTGAATAAGTCCTTCTCATAGAATTCACATTTAATCTGGAAGATGTATAATAAACAAATAAATTAACACAGTATTTCACAAGGCTACACGTGAGTAAAATATAATCATGATACAGGTTTAGGGTCAGTGGTAAAGGTCAGTGAGGCTCCCACGAAAAAGCCCAACAAGTGAATTGGAGGAGGTCAAGCTTGCAGCAGAGAGAAGAGCAAAGCAAAGGCCTGAATCAAAATGGTCTTTACATATTCAAGGAAGAGTAGGAAAGTAATGATGCAAGCCTTTATTTAAATCAAGTTCTATTCAAGTAAAATTATAGTCATTATGGCCTCATTTCTAAAGAGGCTTAGGATAACAATGGGACATGATATTGGAGATTAGAGTGAAATCATCATGCATCTGTGCTTGACAGACGTAGGGACGCGCTTGCTTATTGGAATACAAGGAGGCTGGTTTTCTCGAGAGCTTCCATTTCTGAATCAGGAAGGTCAGAACAGAGAGCCAGCATAAAACTGAATTAGACCCGTTCAAAGCAGAAATCCTAAACCAACACCTAAGGAAGTATAAATATCCTTTGCCAAGTAAATATTGTTATCTGAAAGATGGCCAGGATGGCTAAACAGTAGAAAAGAGAGTTTTTTTGAGATATCACTTTGTGGACCAGGCAAAACCATCTCTAATTTGTAACGACAATTATCCTGCTTATGTGCTAATCAAAGATGTTCTTCTCTTGCAAGAGGTACTTGCTTTTATGCCTCACAAGTTCAGTATTACACAACAGAGGCATACATATGTGTAGGTTTAGGGAAAAATTGATATATATTTATGACAAGAGTAGATATCGTGTGGGATGAGTCAACATACACGTACATTACCTTTCATGTTTGAGGCCAAGTGGGCATTAGCAGTAGAATGAAGTAGAATTTGCCTTTTTATATCAATGTGAACTGCAGAACACAAAGACAGTTTGCAGTTGGCTGAAATCTGTAATTGAAGCCTGGTTTGAAATCTGTAATCTTGGTTATCAAGAAAGAATGTTTATAAGGTTAATCTTCCATCCAGTTAGAATTGTAGTGGTCTGGGGGATAAATCACAGCTAGGAAAAGTGTGACATTTTTCCTCTAGTTCCTATTGTGAGTTCACCCAAAGCAGAGTTTTTGAGAAAAATTATGAAAGTGTCATATTATAAACTAGGATCAATAATTACCTATTCTTTATTATATAAGAGAATGTGGAGGACAAGAAATGATCCAGATAGAGATTCTAATATAACAGGCAGTCAGGAGCCAGGCTTCCTGGCTTGTGACTGCAACCCCAGCTATGCAGGAGGCTGAGACAGGAGGATTGCTTGAGCAGAGGAGTTTGGAAGGCAGTGAGGGATGATTATACCACTCTACCTAGCCTGGGTGACAGGGCAAAAGCCTGTCTCAGAAGAAAATTAAACAATGAAATAATCATATAGAGACAAATAACGTAACAGGGGAACATATTTTGGTCCAAATGTTAGGAAGATTACTCCAGTAGTTTGTGAGACTCATTAATGGAAGTGGGTGTGTTCTGCAGTCTGAATTACTGTTCTGAAAATTGTCAAGGATTGCTGATGAATGATAAACGAAGCTGTATTTGTAAACATCTCAAGGGGGAGATGGAAAAAAAAAGAAGAGTGTTCTCTGATTACCTTTTAGTTTAACAAGAGTTGAAACTCACTTCACATCTTGTGGAAATCACACTTATTCAGCAAGACCAGGGGGAAAGTTTCTAGAGAAAAGATGAAGTCTATTGAACTCATATCAGCACATTTTAAAGCAAATATTATTAGTATTATTATTTTCATTAACATTTGATTATGCAAATCCCACGAATTTATCTGGCGAGATTTTTTCCAAGATCTACATTAAGCTTTTAACTTAATTTCTTGATGAAATGCATAGGAGCAAAACAGCCACCTTGGGTCTTATAAAATAGCATGGGGGAGTCTAAACTAACTAGCAGGAGTCACAGGAGTCGTAGCTGGAGCCCACTGGATGCAGTTAGGTATCTAATATTCCTTTTTGGAAGTATGTGGAGAAATGTGCTTTTTCTCAGGGTGCAGCTGAATTACTCTGGTCATAATTTCAATGGAAAAAGCACCCCTGTCCACATACGAACGCACATGGGTGTGCACTGACACTCACACGTGTACGCACACACATACACTAGGTGTTTTCTTTTTATGAGAGGACTATGAGAGTGGCTAAGTCAGTCACTGAATTAATTACAGGAGTTTCAGGTGGTCACAGACACCTCCTCGGCATTGGCAGGTGCTGAGGGAACGCCGGCATCTGCAGCGTTTTCCTGGAAGGGAGAACGCACGTCTTCTCTTCTCGCTCATTACAGACACCCAGAAAACGGCAGCTGCCTGCATCCCTGGAATAATCGTCTTTTCAGTGTTGCTTTTGCTCAAAGAAAAATAACAGCTTTGAAAAACCTTTGCTTTTTAATCTTGGTCAAGTTTATGCAATCTGTCCAAAAAATGTTAAAATAAATAAATATATAATTTTGATTATATTATTTAATAAATTATAATTATTTTTATAATATGTGTTCTTATTAATTACATTTTATAATGTACAATCTGACTCTTGTATACCATTTATAGTTTGAATACACTATTTCCATATTATTAGTAGTGCCATGTCCACAACTCAACTTTTGTGCTGAAGTTGCTTTTGCTTTTCTCTCTTTTCCTCCCCTGCCCTCTCTTACCCTCTGTTCTCAACTTTTTTCCTCGTTCCTCTCTTCTCCATTGAGGTATCTCCCCTTTCCTTCATCAATCTGCTTCTCTCTCTCTCTCTCTCTTCTATCCTCTCTCTTTTCTTCCCCTGTAAACTTTCTTTCCTTCCAATCCCTTCATCTTTTCATCTTCTATTCTATCCTTTGGGCCAATCTACATTCTTTAATCACTCTCCACATTTCTCCTTTAATCTACTACAGCGTAATTTTTGTTTCATGGACTATTCATTATTTGGCCTTTCTTTACTTTTAAAATATTTATGTCTCTTTCATTACTCGTGATGTTTACTGAATAGCTATAAACTTTTTAAACCTTGAGTCTTCTTATCTTATTACTTGGTATATCTCCTTTCATGTGGGGGTGGCATATGCATCCCTTTCCTTTTCACTTATCCCTTTGTATGATCTTTGACAAGTAAGGTAGGAAAAATTCTCCCCTCTACATCCATGTTTTGAAAACCTGCATAATTTCTAACACAACAATATTATAGTTGTAATATAAGGTGAAAAATAATTAGTTTAGAACAAATTTGCTTTACACTGTCAATTTTATCACTTTTATTTAAAACAGGAGGAATAAAAGAAATAATTTCCAAAGTGAAACACTGGAAGAAGCTTTAGAAATTATGTAGTCAAATGGTTAATTTTATTAGAGAGCAAACTGTACCATGTCCTGGGGATTATAGACACCACGTGCATCGTGTCTGAAGTAGGCCCAGAAAGCACGATGTTGCTGAGTTCTGTTCCAGTCAGTACTTGGCTGCTGTCTCACTGTTTGTTGATTCACTTATTTTTTCATATGATTTAATATTGAAATGATTGTTATTTACAGAAGAGTTGCATAAATAATATGAAGAATTTTCATTTATCTCTCCGTTTTTTTTCCTAAAGTTAATGTCATACATAGCCATAGAACTTTTATGCAAACTAAGAAATTAACACTAATACAATACTGTTAACCACACTAGAGCCTTTATTCAAACTTTTCAGTCTCTCCACTAATGTACTTTTATTTTGTTCCATGTTCCCACATTGCATTTTGTCACCATGTCCCCTCAGTCCACTCCTTTGGTCATTTGAAGATGTGACCTGTGATAGTTTCCAGACTGTTCCTTGATTTGAATTTTGTCTCATGCTTTACCATTTCAGACTAACATTGCAGATTATTGAGAAGGATATCACAGAGTGGACATGTCCTTCCCATCATATAATGTCAAGGTTGCCTTATAATATCTTACAGATATTAAGACTGCTGATATTAACTATGGTTATTTGCTTAAGATCGGTTTCTATTAGGATTCCACACTGTAAAGTGATCAACTTCCCTTTTACCTTCTCTAGTCATTAGAAATGAGTCACTACCTCCCCCTCACATCAAGGGGAGGTAAATTTATCTTTCCTTCTTGGAGACATTAATATTAAATGTATGCTTAAACCAAAATAATGAGTAATGAATCTTTGGGAGCAGGCATTTTAAGGTTATACAAATGTAATTTTTCCACAGAATAGTACCTACCAAAAAATAGACCTCTACTACAGAGAGGAACACTATGATACTAAAAATCATGATTTTAGTGATTTTGTATTTACTTTGCTTCTACTCTCTTTACTATTTAGAATTCTTCTGTAAGGAAGATCTTGTTGCTTTATTTCAGATGCCCTTGTACAATTCCTGTTCAAGGGTATTCTCAGTTAGGGGGATATTTTTCCAATTTTACTTGAAGTAAGATGACATAACAAGATGTCTCTGCTGTTGACCTATCATTAAAACATTAAGCTGAAGGAACTTTAGTCAGATATTTTGGTGATGAATGTAATAAGTAAGGAAAAATATAATCTAAGCCCTAAAACATGGGTGTTCAAACTTTTGGCCTGTTGAATCTAAATTGGAAGAAGAGTTGCTTGGGATCACACATTAAGTATAAGAACATAATGGAAGGTGATGAGCCAAAAAAAAAAAAAAAAAAGAAAGAAAGAAAAGAAAAGAAAAAAGAAAAAGAAAAGGATAGAAAAGAAAAGAAACAGTTTGGTCAATAATTTTCATGCTATCCACCACCACAAAGAAACAAAAAAGTCTTCACATAATAATCCTACTTGTAGTATTGTAGTGGCCCTTTCAAAGAGTATTTTAATATCATCAAACAGGTCCCAAGTTTGCAATCACTAATATAGAGAATGTATATATCTAAATAATAAAACATCTTTTTTTCATATTTGTAATTATAAAAGTGAAAGAAAAGTTGGCCACATAAAACTAGTAGGATATTTGGGACATTATATTTGAGAAAATATTGCAATCAATATGGTTTGAAGGAAGTGTTTACATTCTCACTCAGTGGTCTAGGTGCTCATTGGAAATTTTGATGCTAATTTTACTCTTAATATGCTTCATTCTTAAAAATAATTTATTTCAGGCTCAGTGCCTGTGGCTCAATGGGCTACGGCGCCAGCTATGTACACTTGAGCTGGCAGGTTTGAATCCAGCCCAGGCCCGCCAAACAACAATGACGGCTGCAACCAAAAAATGGCCAGGTGTTGTGGCGGGCGCCTGTAGTCCCAGCTACTTGGGAGGCAAAGGCAGGAGACTCACTTGAGGCCAAGAATTGGAGGTTGCTGTGAGCTGTGATGCCATTGCACTCTATCTAGGGTGACACCTTGAGGCTCTGTCTCAAAAAAACAATAATAATTTCTTTCAAATATAGGTGATACCAGAAAGTGATGACATGAAGTCATCATGAAGTGGACAAGATTGTGAAGTGAGGGATATTTGTTTCTGGAAAGAAAGGACCTATAAAAATGTGGTAAGGAGACATCATCAAATCTTTCTTTAAGCTGAATGTCAGATTTCAACTCTGTGCATTTAATTTGAAAATTAGCAGTTAATATATTTACTTATTTATTCATTTATTTTATTTTTTATTTCAGATTGATATGAGGTTATGAATGATTTGTTACATTGTTTTCCTTCCTAAGGTAAAGTCCAAGTTGTAGTTGAGCCCTTCACCCAGGGGAAATGCTGAACACCCTCACATGGTTCACATAGGTGAGAACTCGCCATTAACCTTCCCTACTCCTTCCTCACCTCTCCTTCCTCTCCCCTCCTTGCTAAACTATACTTATGTTTTCCTTTGTGTGGGCTTGTAGTTGTTTATACATTGGTTTCATGTTAATGTTGAGTACTTTTTCTTCCATTCCTGTGATACTTTACTCAGAAGAATATGTTTCAGCTCCATCCAGGTAGCAAAAAGATATAGTTTCCATCTTTCCTTATGGGTGAATAGTACCCCATGATATTACATACACTACAGTTTGTTAATCCACTCATGAGTTGATGGGCACTTGGGTTGATTCCAAGTCTTGGCAACTGTGAATTGAGCAGCATCCCAATAAACATTCTAGTTCAAATGTCCTTGTGGTAAAATGATTGTTTTCCTGCTGGATAGATAGCTACTAATGGGACAGCAGGATCAAGTGGAAGGCCCACTTTTATTTCTTTGAGAATTCGCCATACTTCTTTCCATACAGGTTGCATTAGTTTGCAATCCCATCAGCACTGCAAAAGTGTTCCCTTCTCTCCAAATCTACACCAGTATCTGCAGATTCAAGACTTTGTGATAAGGAGTAATCTCGCTGGAGTTAGGTGTTATCTTAGACTAGTTTTGATTTGCATTTCTCTGATAATTAAAGATGAACATTTTTTCATGTGTCTGTTGGCTATTTTTCCTCTTAAAGAGAAGTTTCTTGCCAACTTATAAATGGGGTTGTTTGCTTTTTTGTTGTTGATTAATTTGAGTTCTCTGGAGATTCTAGTTATTAGCCCATTATCAGATTTATAGGATGAAAATATGTTCTCCCATTCTGAAACCAATCTGTTTCCCATGGTTGTGGGACCCTCACCTGTGCAGAAGCTTTTTAGTTTTATCATGTCTCAGTTATTTATTTTTGGTGTTGCTATACTTGCCAAGGGGGGCTTCTTCTTAAAATCTTTCTCAGGCCAACTTTATCAAATATTTTCCCCACATTTTCCTCTAGAATTTGTATTATTTCATGTCTTACATTTTATTTATTTATTTATTTTTTATTTTATTTTATTTTTTTTGAGACAGAGCCTCAAGCGGTCACCCTGGATAGAGTGCTGTGTCATCAGAGCTCACAGCAACCTCCAATTCCTGGGTTCAAGCGAGTCTCTGCCTCTGCCTCCCAAGTAGCTGGGACTACAGGCACCCGCAACAACGCCCGGCCATTTTTTGGTTGCAGCCACCATTGTTCTTTGGTGGGCTCGAGCTGGATTTGAACCCGCTAGCTCAAATGTACATGGCTGGTGCCTTAGCCCGTTGAGCCATAGGCGCTGAGCCCATGTCTTACATTTAAATCTGTTATCCAGTGAAAGCTAAGTTTTGTCAGTGGTGAGAGGTGTGGGCTTTCTACATGTGGCTAACCGGTTCTCACAGCACCATTTAAAACAAAATAGGGATTCTTTTTCCCAGTGCATACTTTCATTCTGTTTATCAAAGATTAGATGGTGGTATGTGGCTGCCTTTATCTCTAAGTTCTCTAGGTTCTTTATTCTATTCTATAGACCTGTCTATTTTTGTGCCAGTACCATGGTATTTTGATCACTATAGACTTGTAGTTTAACCTCAAATCTGGTAACATGATGCCTCTAGATTGTTTTTATTTCTTAAAATTGTATTCACCAGTTGGGGTTTTCTCTGATTCCAAATGAAACAAAGTATTTTTCAATTTCTTCAACATATGATGATGGTTATTTAATTCAGGTAATATATTTATATTGACTGAAAATAGTGTCACAAATGAACAAAATGTTGATTATTTTCCCAGAAATCTTGAAAACTGTTTTCAAATTCTTGTATCAAATCAAAGAAAAAGGCTTCTTTTTTTCTTTTCTTTTTTTTTTTTTGCTGTTCACAGTACTGTGTTGAGCCAACATGGTAAAATGCATAAAATTGTTTGCCTTAATTTTAATTTGCCATAATTTAAGTTTCATTTGGAACACTGCTATAGTTTGAGACATTGTATTAAAAGTTTATTTTCACCTTGAAGAAGCCTGTTTAACTCAATTAAATGAGTAGTTAAAACCACTAAAAATGCAAAATCTGTAGGTCAGTTTTCATCATCAAATTCTCGCACAAATTTGGTTCTGATTCCACAGATGACTTGATAACATGTCATAAATGATAAAATCTTTTTGACATTTGGCCTCAACTTAGCCAGCTTACTTTTTAAAAGCGAGTGATGTCACATAGTCAGCTTTAATGCTTTTTAAGAATTCTTGGAAATGGCAATGATTTGATCCCTTAGCTCTTATGAAATTTATGGAGTTTTAATGACAATTTGCATGTTATCCATTTTTAAGCTTTTGTGCTTAAATTTTCTTGATGTACTATGCAGTGACACTTCATCAAACATGAGTTTTGGGTGGTAGTTGCATCGTCTTCTATTAATTTTGCAGGTTCCTCTTAGTGGGGCACCATCGGTATCTATACTAGATATGTTGACGATGGACAAAAAAATGGCATTAACATTTTTTTTATTGATTCATATAAATCTCTTGATTTCATGGTGTGGTTTAATGGCCCTAAAGAAGCCATTTCTTCAGTGACATATTTGAAGAAATGGCTTCTTCATTGCCATTTATTGTCACATATTTCAATGACAATTCCTCTAATAAAAGTGGCAAATTGAACCGTAGTTGTAGCAACAATGCTGACATCCATCACCAAAGCATAAAATTGAAAGTTATCAGCATTATTTTCCAAACTTATTTGATCTATTTGCCAATTTCTTCAATTCCCCTGGCTACAATCTGGTGAGACAAACTGGTTTTAGAAATATCTCCCTTTTTCTTAGGGCAAATTATATCCACCATGCTTTCCATACATAGCTTAATAAACTCACGATCAGTTAATGGTTTTTATATTTTTGCTTTTAGTTATGCTACCACACAACGAGCTTTTACAATGAAATCCATCTGAGTTGTAGCTTTAAAAAAATTGTTGAGAAAGACTTTTTTTCAGTTCCATTATTTTCTCCTTACGACACAGTCCTTCACCCGCATCAAATTTGGCAGCATGTTTTTGAATATAATGCCCTTTCAAATTATAGTCTTTGAAAACTTTCACAGCTCCCTACAAATGAAGTGGAGGGCCTTACTAGTTGCCTTGAATAAAAAGTAGTCATCTGTCCACTTTTCATTGAACAATCTTCCTTCAGCTGTAATTTTCCTATTTTGTTCTCGTTTCTTTTGAGATGTTGTAGAAGCCATGATGGGTTTAAAAAAAATAGTAATATATAAGGAGCTATATTTACATTTATTGTGAAAATTAATTGGCAGGAAAATAGAAGATAACATTTGGATCCTCCTACGATGCAGGACGAGGCAGAGGGCTAATTGTAAAGCATGGGCGGTACAATGTGTGAGGTGCCTGTCAGGTGTGAACATACCATAATAATCCAATAAGCATGCTTACCTGCATTTTAAATAACATCAAATGCCTAACATTGCACTGGTGGGTTGAAATATTATTGATAATCACTGCCTTACATAGATATTATGTGTGCTATCATATGAGCACATATGTCATATCTGATGGTGTTGATTGGACTGTCTCAGCTTGGAAGAAAACAAACTAGAAGCCTCTCACTACTATAAAACTGAAGCCACATGCATAAACGGTATTTTTCCCTTCTCCATTTGTTCTTTCTAGTTATAGTGGGCTAATTATTCTAATATCTTGACTCCTGTTTTCTGCTATCTATGTCTTATGTATTAAGGTAAAAAAATTGATTGATACAAATAATACATAGCTATTCTATTTACAAATGAACACTTTACTTATGAACACATTTTAAGCTATAAGACTTATAAATGACTCAATTTAACAAAAAAGAAAACTAGCAAAAGACATGAATGGACATTCTACCAAAAGAAGAAAGATAAATGGCCAATAAACATTGGAAAAAATGGACATCACTAATTATCATGGAAGTTCAAATTAAAACCACAGTGATAAACCTATGTTACGCTTTTCATAATTGCCATTATTGAAAAGGTAAAAAACAATGGCTGATGGTATGAATGTGGTAAAAATAGGCACCATTGGTGGGAATCTAAATTAGTATCACCTCTCTGGGAAACAGTATTGAGATTCAAAGCACTAAAACTAGACCTGCCATTTGATTAAGCAATCTCACTACTGAATATCTCTATCTAAAATAAATAAATTCATTATATCAAAGGACATCTGCACTCATTTGTTTATAGCAGCACAATTCAAAATTGTAAAAAATATGGAACTACCTAAATACCAATTTATTCAAGTAGATAAAGAAAATGTACATATGTACCATGGAATACTATTCAGCTATAAGAATAAAACAATGTCTTCTGGAGTAAAGTGGATGAACAGGAAGCCATAATTCTAATGATACAGGACAGGTGCACCCTGGCTTGGTTGGTGCCAGGCATCTGGATGGACCTGCCGCGCTTTCTGCATCTCCGACTGGGAGGTGTTGGTGCCACGGAATAGGGAGGCAGAGCTGGAGCAGCAAGTGCAGCAGAGAGGGGGAGCGTACTCCCTGTGAGAATTTCATGGGCCCAAGGTTGATATAGAGTTTCCCCCATTCAGGGGACCCCTTCATTTGCTTGGCCTGGTCAATTTCATGTAAGTATCCTAGGCCGGGACATTTCATGAACTGCCTGTATCCATTCATTCATGCACTCGTGCACCTTGTCCCTGGCGGAAGGGACTGTATCCATTCATTTGTTACCATGTCCTGACCAAATGTTAACTACAAAGGACCCATGTGCCACCCCTAGACACAGAACCCAGGCAGAGGGGAGATTTACTGACTTAAGTCTTTCCTCTGCCAGGAACTCTGGGGCTTTTCCTGTATTCTTTATTGTAAAATACATCCTCATCTTACCACTTGTCTGTGAATTCATTCTTCAGATCCCTGAGACCAAGAACCAAGAACTGAAGAAGAAATTTTGGTATCATTAAGTGAAGTATCTCAGGAATAGAAAAGAAAAGATACTGCATGTGATTACTTATTAATGGGGGCTAAACAGTGGGTATACATGGTCATGGTCATACAGAGTGGTATCATGGACTTGGGATATACAGAAGGGAGAAAGATGGGAAGGGGTGAAACCTCAAATGTACTGACCACTGTATACTATTTTGGTGATGAATTCACTAAAAGCCCTGACTTCACCACTATCCAATTCAAATAAATAAAGCAACAAAGCAAAAGAAAAAAGTTAAAATCAATTATATCTAAATATTTATGTACAGGGTGTCCTAAAAGTCTCCCTAAGTTGCCTCTAAAATTGAGAAAACAGGAAATCACAGCTAACTGTACTTTCATTTATGAAATATTGATTAAAAATGTTAAAGACATGCCCAACATATAGAGAATATTTTTAGGCATTCTGTAAACTATTGTAAGACATATTTTATAAATAAAGATACAGTTAGTTGCAATTTCCCATTTTTTCCTAGTTGAGAGGCAACTTTTACAACACTCTGCCTTTTGTAATATTAATTTTACTTTCTAAAGATATCCAATTAATCTATTTCCCATAAAATAGTAAAGTAAGCAAGTTTTACTTACTTTCCCATAAGTAAAAACTTATTTTAATAATGTGCAAAAAAAATCCTCTGATCTGTAATTTTATTGATTTAATATTTAATTTGAAACTTCAAACAATGAAAATTAGTTTATTTAATAAGTAGAAAATTTATATTTTATGTGAGAAATATTTTAACTATAGAAATTTAAAATACACATAACTTTACTCCTTTCATGAAAACACTTTCTATGTAATTTTAACACTAAATTTAGTTTTCCTAGTACAAGTTGAAAATGTTTATTAATTTAGCTGAAATCTACTAAGTCAATGACATTTTGTAATAATTCCAGGTACAATAAATATGGGAAATATTGAATGTTCACTTGCAATTTTTGCACTTGGATTGAAGCTTGGATGATTAATGTAAAATGCAGAGATGCATTTATAATAGAAAAAATTTCATCATGTTTAACATTACACTGTCTTACTAACTGTAATATAGGGACATTTTGAGAAGTTTAGCTATCAGGTCACTACAAAGATTCTTGGACCTGAACTCACTTGCCAAGTAATTAGTCTATACAAAGAAGCAGCTGTCTTTTCCTTCCTATTTCATATAGCCATAAGCTGTGGCATTTGTTATTTCCCACATAAAAATGCTAACATAAACATGTTTAACAAAAAAATTGAAACTACATTTAGGATCCCATTGGTTGTGGGTGAAACTGATTTCTCTTTTTCCTCTTCAAAGTGTTTTCTTTGCATATTGCATGCCTGATTACCGATCTTGACTTTCTTTGCTCAATGTATCTAAAAAGTATATTGTGTAGTGTAGAGCCTTGAGAAATAATGACAAAAAAGGAAGACATCGCTGTGAAGAATATAAGAATATAATTCATACTAATATATTTCAAGCCTGATTTATCCTGAGTCATATCAACATGCTGAGAGTGTTAAACCCATCAATTCTCACCCATGTAAATGGTTCCTTATACTCTGATTTCTCTTCAGATCGTATAAATCTTTCAACTTTTAAATGGTTCCTTAATTTAGATTAGCCGAAGCAACATAGAGTGATGAAATGTTATGGCCATAATCAATAAGGCTATTAATATATTAACAATGTCCCCATGAACATTACTTGATGGAGTAAGTTTTGTTAGCATTAAAATAGCTAAATGTCGTTTAGAAATGTGTTTTACCATGTGTGCGGGAGAGCAAGTACCATCATCAACTAGATCTTTCCTTAGAACTAGTTAGCCAAGATAACGACAGCAATGTAATCAACTTTTTGGCTGGTAATTTGTTTGCTTTGGTGCATGAAGCTGTGTTTGGAGTCAATGCTGTTTTTTCTTCATGGTCTTATTCCTTTGTATAAACTTTCTTTGGCTGTGTTCCCTTTCTAATGTTAGACTGTAGAGAAAAGTTTGCGGTGTGGGATCAGGAGAAGGAAAGAGCTCAAATAGGTCATTCAACCAGCTTATCTTATAGGAAATAGACCAGAAATGCTGAACAAATCCTAGAGCCTTACTAGAATATTTCCATTAGTAGAATATTCTATTCTACTAGAATATTTCTATTAATAATTTTCTTACTTTTCTATTAGGGGTAAGTATACTTTGGAAGCATTTTGGACTGAAGTTTTATAGTCTCAATCAATATGCCTTATTTGGAATTCTCTGGGCTCTCTATTACATCGTAGATGTAAAGGTGCTCAGAATCATCATTATTCTAGTTGTAGCTAAAGCTGTTCAAGGAATTTAGGATTCCAAATGCATAACATTTCTCAATACTGCAAATTTTTATCAAACTCCCCCATTTTTCAAGTTTTCTCAAAGCATATATCTATATAGCTATTGATCATTTGTTCAATACTCAAAACTTCACAGCTGCTCTGTACATGAGTAACAAACAGCATATTAAGTAATTCTAAATCTGTTCTTTTCAGAAAATATCCTTGTATTCACTAAAAAGCAAATGATACAACCAGCTATATTCTTCTTCAACCATTCTTTTCTTGGAGTTCCCCAGATCGTACTCTCCTGGTTGACCTCAGCTCCCAACTTTCTGGTCCATACATGACTCACCACCTATTGTTGCTTTTGACAATTCTCTGACATTTCTTATCAATAATGAACTCCAAGATCAGTCACAAATGTCTCCAGTCCCACAAGCAAAATACTCTGATTTTCCCATGCACAAAATATTTAAGTCTGTCTCATTGATTTTTACTTTCACAATACTGTAATCAAATCCACCATCTGTTATACCTGGATAATTGCAATAATTTTCCTAATTAATCAACCTGCATCCATATTTTATTTAAACCAGTAGATATGAAGATTGAGGATCATGAACTCATTATAGCAAACACATTTCATTGTGTTGGTTCCCTGTTCATTGCTTCCCTAATGATGAACAAAATCCATAGCCACATCTGACATTTGCAAATCTCTGCATGCTTGTCTGCCATTATTCTATTTTAGAAAAATAATCTTTTATTTAGAATGTCTAATATTAGATGTTCTAACAATAATAAATGGGGAATATTAGACTAATTAGATTAGTTCGAATATAGAACATCTAAAATAACCTTAAATATTAGAAAGTCTAATATGCTTTATTTCTAATGCCTGAGAAATTTTGCTCATGCTATAATGCCAGAATTCAGCCTCTTTTCACATCTCACTGTTCATTCTCCATTTACCAGCTCGAGACCTAATCTGTAATTCTGTCTGGGCTTCTCCAAAAACAAACTAATTCCCATTTGATATGATTGAATTAATGTTGACACTTCTTTTGAAATAATTTTTCCTCATATCTGATTTAAAATATAAAAGAATTCTGAAAACACAACAAGAACGTGACAAACAATTTAATTTAAAAATGTGCAAAATATCTGAACAGACACCTTGCCAACCAAGATAAACAGGGGGCAAGAAATTATTGGGAAAAGTGCTCAGAATCATTTGTGATAAGTAATTACTAACTAAAACAACAATGAGCCACAACTATATCCTTACTAGAATGTCAGAAAACAAAACTAACATACAATAAACTCTGATAATTGCTGGAGACTAGTCGTGGAGCAACAGAAATTCTCATTTGTTGCTATCTGTAGACATCACTACAAACTCAGATTTAACTCACTGTACGTACAGATCATTACATGGAGAAAAATATAGAGATTTTTGTATATCCAAAATTTAGTACACAAACTTTGCTGTCTGAGTAGAGAGTCCCTAGAAACAATTATACCCTAGTGGCAATTAGCACAACTAGAGCCCAGATCTAGCGTTTTAAATCTTTTGTTAATAAAAGGAGACATTTTTTTTTCTTAGACTATTACCTATTCTAAGATGGGTCTAAACTATGAAATAAATACATGAGCTTGGTATTGAGAATTTTTAATATCTTAATATAAGAAAGTACTGAAACACACATAAATAACAGGAATGTGTCAGAGATACAGTAGCTAAGCGAGAGAGCTCTCGGTGGGCAAATATGGAATAATTTGAGCAAAACAAATAAATAAAGTAGTATTAGATTATAATCCAAAATATAAATAAATATCCATTAGTCTATATTGACATAAATAAATGCTTGAATAGGTAAATACATAAATACGAAGAGATAAATCTGTGTATTAAGGAATTTCAAATAATGTGTGGAGAGAGTCTGCCCTCAGAGACGACAATGATATTTTATACTTCTTAAAGCTGTGACAGAAAATTTTATATGGAATTGCCTAGGCAATGGTGCCCAGTTGCTTGGTCAATCATAAATCAAGAAGAGGCTGTTTGCCTGATTTTTCACTCATATTTTAATATTTTTTTAAAAATTATTATCTCATTTTAATTGTACAGACTTTGGTTAGATATCTGAAAAATCTAGATTGACCATTCATATGCATAAGCAGAGCTCCCAAAATATTGAGATGTAAAATGTGTGGTTATAGCATTTTTTGACCCTGGACCTATCAATAGGGGCTCAACATTTGAGTGTTCTTATCTATAGGTCTTATTCTCAGCCCTCTGACTTTTTTTTTTTTAAAGAAATATGCCTGATCTGTTTTTTGAAACTCTCTTTTACTTTTATTTATATAATATTAGTTGTCTATTTTTTGAGACTTTGGAAAATAAAAATAAGAAGTTAACTGATGACTTCATACTGAGCCTCAGAGTCAAAGCATTCTATAACAGACATACTCTTATTTGATGATGTGAACATTATTTTCTTGGCATTATTATTATTAATATTGCTTAATATTAAAAAAAGAAGAAGAAAAATGCCTAAGGTTTAAGACTGGTAATAGCTCCAAGGACAGATAGGGCACTAGGAAAATGATTACTATTCAGGAAACTGGTGTGAACGTTTTTGCCTGTTTTTGGCAAGGTACCTAACCATTTCTTTGCTTCTGTAAGAAGAGATTTTCTTGTAATGTAGCCTCGTAATTTAGCAAAATCGGTCTTCTAAAAAGGGATGAAAAGAAGATTCATCTGGCTATGTAAACTAAGAGGCTATCACTGATTTTTAAGATAACAGTTTCACAAACTGTGAAAAATAGCCTAACACTAACCCCCTCATGCAATTCATTTGTTATCTACATTTCTGATACTTTCCAATATTCTGCAACATAAATTGACCTGCTTAATATTTGTACTACTCCAGGCAGACACTTAGAACAATCAATGAATATGGTGTTTAAGTCATCTTTTGCTTATAAAATATTCTTCCTATGATTTTATGACATATGTATTTGCTGTCATCTCCTTTGTCTCTTCATTCTTGGGAGTTTTTGTGTTATTTTAACATTTTCTTTCTCTACTCCCATTTTAACAGTTTGGTATGCACAAAAAAAAATTCGATTGTGTAAGTCATCCATAAGTTAAGGTTAGATTATTAACAAAGTTAGAAAATATTTTTATATATCTGGTGAAGAAGATATTGAAGATCTATTCATTTTCCCTAATTTTTTAGGTGTTCTTGTGGTATATCAGATCTCAAATAATTACAAAATGCCATTAAAATTTAAGTACACTTAAGATACTTTTAAATTATACAAAATATATGTTTCTTTAGGTGAATTATTTGACTCAAATCAAAATGACTTTGCCATCATCAACTTTGCCACCTTCTTTTTCTTCTTCTTCTTCTGTTTTTGCTTCTTTTATTTCTATTTCTGGTCTTCTTTTTCTTCTTTGTGTTCTTTTTGACATCTCTCCCTCCACCTTCCATGTATGTGCTCCAATTTATTTGATCTTTAAAGATTTAAAACTATTCCTCAAAAATGACTCCAGAAGCTGTTTTCTGAAACAATTTTTGTCTTCAAGAACATTCAACAGAAATTTCAGTTTTCCAAATATTTAATAAAACAGTATATTCCTTTGTACACAGGTATGCCAAAAGAAAAAAAATGCATTAAAAATTATTGTTAACACTCATGTTTTAGCAGTGCCTTAAAATAGAGTTTCAGTCTAGTACAAGTAGTGTTTATTATCAATCAATAGTTAAGAAGAGAGACTATGTATAATAAATTGTAATAGGCAAAAAGGAAGTTTTTCATCAAGTTAAACATTTATATGTGATAACAATATTTGAGGGAAATTAGAAGCATAGTGTTGCATTATTATAAAATGATTTTCTCAAATTTCCAGCTTGAGTACATTGTGTAGACTTGACATCCTTGTCAAACATCAGTTGACTCCTATGTGCAAATTTGCTTCTGAACTGTCTATTCTTTTCCATTGATCTGTCCGTGATTACAGGAAAAAAAAATACTATTTTGTTTACTTGTTTGCTGTAGCTTTGCAAAATATTTTGAAATCAGAAAATGCAATGTCTTCAGCTTTGTTCACCTTTCTCAAGATTAATTTGGATGTTTAGAATGTTTTGTGGTTTCATAGGAATATTAGGATTGTTTTTCTGTTTCTGGAAAATATGCTGCTAGAATATTAGGAGAGATGGCATTAAATCTAGATTGCTTTGGGCAGTGTAAATATTTTGAGAATGTTAAGTCTTTTAATCCATGAATCTAGAATTTCTTTCCATTTATTTTTATCTTGTTTAATTACTTTCATCAATGTTTTCTAGTTTTCAGTATATAAGACCTTCACCACCTTATATAAGTTTATTCCTAAGTGTTTGATTCTTTTCAGTACTTGGCAGAGACAGGAGAATGAAGGAAAATAAAAAAGACAGACACAGATTAAAATTTGAAGAACACCAAGGGCTGAGGGATCTTTGCTCCTTATTGTGAAGCTTCATCAAAGACCAAAACTCTGGACTAGCTATATATTTATTTCATACATATAGTAGAGTTAGTCCAAAATCTTTACTTCATAATTCTTACTGCGCTTGCGTTCCCCAAGGAAACCATGTTTCAAACTAGCTACGTTAATTGGACTAATTTACTTTTCCCTTTTATTACTCTAAGGTATTTATGATCTTAACATAAACAGAACATGGGTCAGTGAACACAGTCTAGGAGTGGGATGTCAGAGAAGACCCCAGTTAGGACACACACACAAAACACCAAGGTGAAGAAGCCTTGTGCTCAGACAGAATGATGCTTCTGACCATACCAGGTGACAGAAGAAAGGAGATTTTTTTTTCTCCTTCTTCAGCACAGAGCAATTTTTGCTCTCTTTACCAAGGTTTAAACAGACTGCATTCCCTAACTTCCCAAAGGCTCTCACTCTCCTAGAGCGGGCAGCCCCGCCCTGGCAAGCCTTGCCTGCTCAGTGACCTCTGCAGTGGAGTTGGGGCACGGAAGGGTGACGTTTCAGCGAGATGGCCTTGTCTTGGAGGGGCTAGGCCTTTGGCAGTGCCTTCTGCACCAGGCTGTGGCTTTCTCTGATCCACTTTTTTTCTATCTCTGCTCCCTTTTACCCATCATCTGCAATAATTTTCTTAATTCAATTCCTAACCCTACTTATAACTAATAATTGAATATTGGTTTTAAGCTTATTGAATCATTATTACTAGTAAAACAAGACATCAAGATATGATTCTTCCCTTAGGTGCCCATATGTATAGTTATACCCTTGTGCATTGTAGGTGGAAATGTCAAATAGTACGGAAGCTATAGAAAGAATTAAAAAATGGAAGTATCATAACATCCAGCAATCCTAGTTCTGAGTATTTATCCAAAATAATTGAAATCAGATTATCAAAGAGCTACTATGGATTAGGTCTCTCACTTTCACTGATGCACTATTTACAACAGACAGAAAGCGGAAACAATATAAATGCTCTTTGACTGATAAACTGATGTAGAAAATGTGATATACACATAAAATGGAATATTAATCCTTCAAAAAGAAATCAATTTTGTAATATGGACCAATATAGATGAACTTTGAGACCATCATCCAGTGTGATAAGTGAGTCACAGAAGGAGAAATATTACAAGATTCCACACATATGAAATAGATAGTAGTCAAATTTATATAATCAGAGAGTGAAATGTTGGATGCCAAGAGTTGGTTCAATCAGGAGATGGGGATTTGATAATTAGCATATTGTGTACAAAGTTCTAGTTACGGAGGATGAATAAGCTGTAAATATCTGCTGTGTACCAGTATATTTATAGTTATAATAATACATATATTATAAACCTAACAATGCATTAGTAGAGTATATATTATGATAAGTGATAAGTATCCTTAGAACAGTGAAATAAAATAGAAATGTACATATGTAGTACTACCTTATGTCAAATTGATATGATAATAATTCATACTATGCTAAATATTGTTAACTCCAAGGATTACAATGAGTACAAAATGAAATCCAAGACAAAGAGACTTAATCATATGTTTTTAGAGTAATTGCCAAATGGCTTATGGCTTTGCAATAACCTTGTTGCCCTTGCTATTTCCTGTAGAAGTCTAGAATTTATCTCCCACTTCTTTCCCATAATTATTAGTATTAAAAACTGCCTGATAAAAAGTATGAATAGGCAATAGTTTTACCTAATTTTTAGTTTTTGCCAACCTAATGGCATACAGTGATATCTTATTTTACCTTAAAATGCATTGATTTACAAATAATGAGAATAATTTTTCATACAAGTGCTCACCATTTTTATTTCATATTATTCCTCAATAGAAGTTTGACTTTTCCTTAATTATAATTTTTTAATAGAGATGCATTATAGAGAACCTAATAACATGAGCACAAATATATTTCTCAAACTTAGGTTTATAGTATAACTTTCTAATCCATTTTAATATTTGTATGTAATAACCATAATAATACTTGTAATTCTATGCACTGCAGTGTTGTTTTTATAAAAGGGTGTCTTCTCACTAGCTGATTTTTAGCTTATTTTATGTCATCAATTATTAAAAAATTATTCTTTGAAGACTGAGAAAAATTATTTTTAGCATTATCAAGAGCACATTTAATTTTCTTGATATTTTTGTCTTGCTTTGTTCTTTGTTTTTTATTTCATGTTGATTAACTTTATATCTTTGACATTCCTTTGAAAAATATTATTTAAGGACCTATGTGACTCAGATATTCCTCATAATTACCAGATAATCCCACTAAACTCTCTATCAAATACCGTAGAGATTGTTAAATATTTTCTCTATCCAAAAAGTCCCTGAACACTCTTTACTCACATTAACAAAATAATCAGCCTAAAATACGTGTGGTTTGTGAACAGAGCGTTTCTCATTGAGTGATTTCTCTTAGTTATGAAAGTCATTCTTTCACACGTCACATTATAAAGTCAAAGTGAACATTATGCTGTTATTTATTTAATAATGGACTCTAATTCAAAACATTTAGAAGATATTAGTAATCTGTATTGTGTCAATTTTACTTTTTTATTCAATTTTGTTAATTACACTTTGGGATCTAGTTTTCTTAAACCTAGTAGTTTTGGTGTATAATTACAGGTTTTGTAAAGCCTTTCATGATTAACAATGCTTTCTAAACACTCAATTTTATTTTACTTACCATTGTAGATATCAGATAGTGGATTCTGCTGAGAATACAAAACATCCCTTTCACAAAAAACTTCCTCAGGATCTATAACAAGAAAGATAACAGAAACAATGCCTTTTTAAAAAAATCATTTTATTAGTTTTGTTGGTTGTTATCTTATTAATAGTGATAGAAAGCATACCCTTCAAAATACAAATGAAGAATTGTCAGTTGCTTACTTTTCCCGTTACATCAAACTCCAGAGTTGAAATTCTTCACCATCAAAACCCCAATCAATCATCAGTCTAAACTTTCTAAGTTGCAGGTTTAAGAAGTTAAGCTTGAGTCCTAGATTCTATCTTCCAATGGAATCATTAAAAGCCATTGTTGTGATAAACTTCATTTTCATTTGCTCCTCTTATTTGATTCAAAATGATTTGTATTAAATTTTATTTGAACTTCGTTATTCCTACTGAGCTATAAGCTAAGTTGATATATCTCCATAATTTTATTATTAGCCCTTGGTAGGTAAACAGTGTCTTCATTAAATGCACATTTTTGAAATTATAATGGATGTAATAATTTATGCTATTAAAAATTGTTGCTTATCTATAAATACAAACTTTACACCAGAATTTGGGTCAGGTTATTATTTTCAGTTCTACCAAAAATAAATTTTGATCTATATTTGTTACAATAGCCTTCTGGTACAGTTTAAAATCTGGTAATGTGAGGTGTCCAGTTTTTCCCTTTGCTTAAAATTGCTTTGGCTATTCAAGTTTTTTTCTGGTTCCAAACAAAGTGTAGCATTATTTTTTCTAGATCTGTGAAACATGAGGTTGAGGTTTTGGTAAAGATTTTATTGAATGTGTAAATCATCCTTGGTAGTATGGACATCCTAACAATGTTCATTCTACCATCCCATAAGCATGATATTTGTTTGTATCATTTGCAACTTCTTTGTAAGTGTTTCATAGATCTCTTTATAGAGCTCTTTCACCTCCTTGGATAAGTGTATTCCTAGGTATATTATTATTATATTATTTTCTTACTAGCTCTTATGAATGGAATTGATGGATGAGAGTGCTACTGATTTGAATACATTGTAACCTAAGACTTTGCTAAATTTATTTATGAATTCTAGGAACACAAAATTAAAGACATAGACCTATGGCACAGAAGAGAAAACCTGGACATGAAAACCCTCACAAAAGCCAACTGATCTTTAACAAAACAGACAACAATATACACTGGGGAAAAGAAGCCCCGTTTATTAAATGGTGCTGGGAAAATTGGATAGCCACAGGGAGAAGAATGAAAAAGCATCCACATCTCCCACCCCTTACAAATATTAATTCAAAATAAATAAAATACTTAAATGTTAGGCATGAAACCACAGAAATTCTAGAAGAAAATATTGGAAAAACTCTTTTAGGTTTTGAATTTATGAAGAAGACCCTAATAGTAATCAGAAAAAAAAATGAATCGGACTTAATAAAATAAAAAAAAAAAACTATGCACAGCTAAGAAAATTATCAATAGAGCAAATAGACAACCAACAGAATGGAAGAAAATATTTGCAATCTATAGTCTGATAAAGGGATAATAACCGTAGGTGACAAAGAATGCAAGCAAGTCATGAAGAAAAAATTCAAACAACCTCATTAAAAATTGGACCAAGAGACATGAATGGAAACCTTTCAAAAGAAAATAGACAAATAGTCATTAAACACATGAAAAAATGCTTGACATCATTAATCGTCAGGTGATGCAAATTAAAATTACAATGGGATATCACCTAACCCCAGTGAGAATGGCTTTTGTCAAAAAGTCCCAAAACAATACATGTTCGTGTAAATGCAGAGAGAAACATATGCTTATACACTGTTGGTGGGACTGAAAATTACAACAACCTCTTTGAGAAACTGTATGAAGATTCCTTAAAGTACTAAAAGTACTAAAAGTAGACCTGCCATTTGATAGAGCAATTCCACTACCAGGTATCTAGCCAAAGAAAAAGAAGTCATTTGTCAAAAAGGTGCCTGCATGCAAATGTTTATTGTAGCACAATTCACACTTTCAAAGAGATAAAATGAATCCAAGTGCCCATCGATTCAAGAGTGGATTCACAAAATGTGATATATGTATACCATGGAATACTACTCAGTCATGAAGGAAGATGACGTAGTATCTTTTGCCAAAATGTGGGTGGAACTGGGAACAATTATCCTAAGTGAAGTATCTAAAGAACGGAAAACCCAAAACCACATGTATTCACTATTAAACTGTAGCTAATTGAAGAGCACATGTGTGCACAGAGGGAAGTAAAATCAATGGAAATCAAATAGGGGGAAGAGGGTGGAGGGGATGGGTTAAAACTTAGCTACTGGCTACAGTGAACCGTATTCAGGTGACAGGAACACATACAGCCCTATCTCAAGCATTACAAAAAGATCAATATAACCAAAAACATTTTACTCTCATAATGCTTTGACATGATGAAAGTAAGAAATATAAAAGATTATAGAGAAAGATAACATTAATATGAGTGTAGTGTGGGTATTGAGAACAGTTATTTTCAAACACTGCTGGCAGCAACTAGGCTACATGTAACAAAAATCTAAAAATCTTGTATGCTGTTTAATTCAGCAATTACATATCTATATATTTATTTTAAAGAAAAATTTGGACAAATAAAAGAATAATATGGTAGGATGTTTCTGTAACTCAAAGCTGATGCCACACGAAAAAGTATTTGTGATAAATAATATCATTTGCTATTTCTTGAACATTAATATAATAACTATAACCTGTAAAAAACATCATATTGTTCATGTGGACATTTAGTTTTAATTATATTACATATTTTTTATTTATTTATAAATCCCTCATACCATTCTCTTTGAAATCACATTACCATGTTTCCAGATATCAACTCTTCTACTTACACATTTATTTTTAGCCAAAAATTTGAGTAAATAAATTACAAAGCCCATGGTCATATTTTTAACATGACTACAGAAAAATTACAATTCATAGCCAAAAGCTTGCAATATTTCTTCCAGAAGTCTAGAGAGTATAAATAATTCTTTTCCCAGTGATAATGCAAATTAATAAAAGATAATAGCTTCTTGAACATGTATATGTAAACATACATATTTAGTATATTTGGGTGGAACTGGGGACAAATATCCTAAGTGAAATATCTAAAGAATGGAAAAAATAAAAATCACATTACCTTGTTTCCAGATATCTCATTACCATGTTTCCAGATATCAACTCTTCTACATACACATTTATTTTTAGCCAAAAAATTGAGTAAATAAATTACAAAGCCCATGGCCATATTTTTAACATGACTACAGAAAAATTACAATTCAGAATTTATAATTCATAGCCAAAAGCTTGCAATATTTCTTCCAGAAGTCTAGAGAATATAAATAATTCTTTTCCCAGTGATAAACCAAATTAAGAAAAGATAAGAGCTTCTTGGACATGTACATGTAAACATACATATTTAGTTTAATATGATGATTACTCTTGGAATGACAAAAAAATTTCTTTAGAAAAATGGTCACATAAGAAAAAATGATGTTCAAAATAGATCTAATGGGGTTATAGACAAGGAAGAAATACAAAGAAGTATGCATAAATTGAAAGTATAAATTAGATAAATTTTAAAGAAAAAATATTGAGATATGATGAAAATATATATTTATGAAGATGTTCATGTTTTTCTGACATAACAAATGCTTATATATTATTCAATTAAACGTTTTCCAAAATAAGACATTTAAATAAAGGAGGTTTTTTTTCGGTGATGTGCTCAGACTATGCATTGCTGTGTATTACCAATAGTATTTTCAAATAAACTTTCTGATCAGACTTTTGGCAATAAATGCCCCCTTCTCTGTCTGATTTGAGAATGTTAGGTTAGAGATAAGGAGGGACGAGGAATGGATGCTTTGTCTAGAGGTGTCTGTTGAGAAACAGATGATGGTAGAAGATGCTTTGTCAATTAAGAGCAACAAACTGACCAGAGGGGGCTCCTGAGGAAGAACAAACAACATTATCAATAGGGTTCCCAAGGACTGACCAAATGTTTGGTCTATGATGGATGAAGGGTTTCCCAGGGCTGACCAACCAAAAAAAGTCAGAGAAACCATAAAATGAAGATACGATCAAAGCCTCAATAGAGGATCTTGGGACAAGTGCATAGTCAAGGTGCTGGTGTCCCTAAATGACCTACTCCCATTTACAGAGCCAAAAATCACACCTATCAGCACCATGTTTACAAATGCCATGGGAACCCCCAGAAATTGCTTTACATGGATAGACAGGATTCTCCCCACCTTTTTCCAAGAAAAGCCATCAATATCCAACCTCATACTTGGCATAAAATTAGGAAATCAGCACCAAAGGAGAAACCTTGTCAAACTCAGGGTCTTGTCACCTGGCAGAGGCTGACCTATTCCTTGTCTAGACTAGAGGGTGTTTGAATAAACTTTGTCATTTGCCTGCCTGCATCTGCTTGCTCTGGTCATTTACTCGGTCACCTCAGTACCAGTAACCACTCTTTGATACTGGGAACCAAAACCAAGAAAACATGGGGACCTGAAACCTGATCCCCACACCTAACAGCAAGCCTTGAAAATGTATAAATTGGGTGAAGATACAAGAATAAAAAAAAATGGAACAGTGTTTTTATAGATGTTCATTGTGCTCTGGAAGTCTGTGTTATATAAATTATTCAGCTGTCCATTACAATGATGGAAATGGAATATTTACAAATCTAAGGCTGTGATTGCTTCCATGGTCTCCAATAAAAGTATAAAGCAACTTCCATAGACCACAAGCCATCTACCTCTCAGCATCACCCAAGGAATCAGCCCTTGAATGATCTCCACATTGTCCTCATCTGTCAGCTGTAGCTGTCAAACAAGAAAACCAATATGTGTCATACTGAGAGCATAATGCATTCACAGATGTAAGTGACCAGGATAATGGAACAGAGAGTAATGAGAAAAAAATTTATGGCCATCACCTTTTGCTTAGGGAACCATAAATTTTATACCCTATAGGTGAAGATTTCATTCTCAATCTCCACAATGCAAAGAAAAAAATAAAGGAAGAATTAAATTTCACCAGGTGAAAATGGTTCATGTCAGCAATCCTTCCACTACATTTGGCATTAAGCATTAGTCAAGCTTTTATAAAGAATGGTAAGTGGCAGCATATTTGTTCTTTCCATCTCAAATTCATTCAACTTGAAAGCATGGCTCACGGAAGATGACAGGATGACAGACTTCCAAGATAAGGAGAAAGAAAAAATGCAATAAATCTGTATTTTACTAAGACCTTTTGATATCATCTCACATGGTATTCTCATCAACATTCTTGATAAATTGTAGAATGTATACAGGAGGTTCACACCCAAATGGTAGTAATCAATGACCTTGTCAGCCTCAGGCAATATATTTAAAAGTATTAAAATAGGTGAACCAAAAGATGTCACTTTATATATCTTAATAGAAGTCTGATAGCCCAAAAACAAAAGAAAAATGATGTCTGACAGCTTTTCAAAGTAGAAGATGATGTCATACCAAGTGAAGTTGGTAAGAAATTGATAACATTTTTAATTATTGTGATGAATTAGATAAATCCCACTAAACATCATGAAAATATGTTTGACTGTTCAAGTAAATAGTACAATTACTCAACTGAAACCATAATTTCAGAAATCATGTAAATGCTTCAAAAAAGAGAATTCAGTAATTTCCTTCTTGCTTTCTTTAACAGCATATAAATAGGTTATGTAAAACGGAATTTGATTAGGGATCCCTAATGTGAACTCTACTTACAGCTTCTATAAAATGGTAATGAACACACATGACGTTTGTGAAACTACGTAATTCTGCAGTTGTGGAGCTTCCCATTGTCAAAATCTTAGATGACGTTCCATACCCTATATTTTTAGATCGAAAAGTAGACATTATCATGTTTTTTTACTTTTGATAACAGAAAAGAATAAACTTGTCTTACACTAAATAACAGCTGAAACAATATTGCTTCTCTTTCACTGAGGGTTGCGTGGTGTAGAGAAAGTGTGTCTATATCACTAGAAATTATTTTTCAGTAATTTAGGGAGATGTATTTTCTAAAATGTTCCTCAATAATTTCTGGCACCTGCTATTCACAACTTTATGTAATCCTATCCTTTGAATTGGCTGAATTTAGGGACTTTCTTCCACTGAATACAATATGGTAGTGTTAATGTAATGTTACTGTGGGGGTTTGGTGATAAGAGGCGATGTGCCCTGGTTCTTCTTGCTATCTCTCCCCTCCCGGATTGCTTGCGTTGGGGGATGCCAGGGGTTGTGTTGTGAAGCAGCAGAATGGAAAGAATCGCATGGCAAAAGTCCAGACCCATAACTATGTGAATGACCTTAGATATTTATCACTCTGTAATCAAACCATCAGATAAAATTGCAACCTGAATGGAAGAGTTGACTTCTGCTTGGGGATAGTCCTTGAGTCAGAAACCAGCAAGTAAATGAATTCTATCCTTGACCCACAGAAACTGTGAGAAAATAAATATATTTTTTAAAGGCACAGAAGTTTTTTTTTTACAATTTTGTAATCATTAAAGGTACAAAATTAACTTTATTACCCGTAAGTAGGTTGTTTAATACATGAGCATGGCTTTAGAATAAAGCAGTGAAGGAGAGTCGAAGGAACTAAGGGGAGCAGCAGCCTGTCAGTAGCAGTTTGGAAACTGAAGACACTAAAGCCGAGGGGTTAGATAAACATTGGAAAAATCTTACTGTGAGTTTTGTCTGAACCCATCTAAGATGCACCATAGGTGTGGTCCCACCATTTACCTTCCCTCCACCGATCCTCCCCCCTCACTTACTAAATGCAGAATACACATGTCTTCATTCAACAACTAAGAAAATGACATGATGGCTATGTCAAACAGTTTGATGAAAATGTTTCAGATTATATACGAAACCAGCCACATTGTACCCCTTGATTGCACTAATGTACTCAGCTATGATTCAACAATAAAAAAAAAGAAAAAAAATCTTACTGTAAACCATATGATAGGAAATGTACGGTTATACAATGACAAAGTGCTCTGCAACACTGCAACTTGAATATAAGTGAAATTGGACAATTACCTGATGAGTAATTGATCAAAAAGAGAAACAGTACATATCAAGAGGACATAATGCTCATATCTACATAATTACATATTGAATGAGGTAGAATAGAGAATAAGTAAAAATCAAGCAAAATTCAGTGATAAAAGAAAAAAATCCCAAAATAATCAAGACCCTCAAATCAAAGAAAATTAATATGAAAATAAACATATTGTAAGATCTGACTTTTTAAATTTTGAGATAAAAATCCCAATTACTTAATACAATTTGAATTACTTATAAAAAAAATAAAAGCAAGTTTTATCTCAAACCTCACTAAAAATTAGACAGCCCCATGCAGAAAAATAAAGTAGGATTCATATCTCTCACCACTTATCAAAAGTTAATTCCAGATGGATAAAGACTTAAATACAAAGCATGAAACCATAGAATTGTAGAAGAAAATGTATTATTCAGTGCCTATTCCCACCTCCAATTTGGAAGTTTTCCCATTCTCCAGATGGGGACGCAACCTTTCTCAGACTATTTCTTAACACATCTTGGACCCAACTGGTCCCTACCTATAGGATACAGCAGAGGCCCAAACCCAAGGGCTGGTTCTGCGGGCACATAAGCAGGTCGCTAACGGGAGTATTCTGCTAATTGGGGGCTGAGGAGCCGGAGTGTTAAGCAGCGCACGTGTTGATTGGGCAGATATAACATGAGATGAGCAGCTGTTCACACCATTTATCAGCAGAGCTAGCATCCGGAAAAAAATTCTTCTAGATATTGGGTGAGGCAAAAAATTCATGACTAAGAGTACAAAGGCAATTACAACCACAAAATATAATAAATAAATAGGACTTGATGAAATTAGAAAGCTTACATAGCCAAAGAAATAACAGAACAAATAGACAATCTACGGAATGAGAGAAAATATTCACAAATTATATATCCAAAAAGGGGTAATACCCAGAATCTACAAGGAATTCAAACAAATCTGCAAGGGGAAAAAATTAAAAAGTGGTCAAAAGACATGAATAGTTTTTCAAAAGAAGCTAGACAAATGGCCAATATATATATAAAAAAAATACTCAACATCACTATTCATCAGGAAAATGCAAATTAAAACCACATGAGATATCATCTTTCCCATGTTTGAATGCATTTATTAAAAAGTCCAAACGATAGATGCCTGGTTTGGATGCAGGTAGAAAAGAATGGTTATACACTGTTAGTAGGACTGCAAGTTAGTACAACCTTTATGGAAAAGTGTAATTTATAAAAGCCACTAAACAAGGCAAACTACAGTCATTAAGTATGTATTTTAAAAAACCAAAAAATAAAAAGATGAGAAAGATAAAAAGTTAGAAAAAGATAAATGCAATGACAGAAATAAAATCCAACGTGTCTCAAATGTCACTGCCTTTTTTAGACTGTTCTTATGGAAAACGACGACTCCACAGTGTTTCTCATCGGCAATTAAATGGGTCGGGATACGACAATATTACCTCTGCTGTTTCCACAAGAGTATTAGTGAATATAAATCTTACCTCTCCTGTAGAAGCGTTGGATCCAAAATATTTGGCAAATGGAATGATTATACCAGGTATCCCTACTTCTCCAGTTTTACCCATCTTCGCAAACAGTTCCAATTTAGTAGGACTCTTTGCCACTTCATCCTTTTCATTTACCATAGATGATCTAATCAGAAAGATTTTCTTTTCCAAATTTATCAGAAACCTTTTTATTATGTATTAACTGCTCCAAATCAACTTTTTCTGTGGCTATTCTTTTTGAACTACCACCATCTCTCAACATGGCCAGTGCAATTCTTTTATAATTAAATGTCTGATTTCTACCATTGACTCATTCAAATACCATCCAGGGACGTGTTTAAAACATACAGACCTTATCATATCACTATCTTGATAAAAGGCCTCTGAGGCTTCCAATTGGTATTTTATAAAGTTTAAATCTATAATTCTCTTGTAAATAATAACTATAACAGCTGTTTTCAACCTAGAGATATAGCAAGATGAAAATGCTGTTGCTATGATTCTGATAAGAAAAAGGAACCAAAATGGACTAACTAAAAATCAACAATTTGCTTGAGCCCCTTAGAAAATTAGGTTACAGGTGCATCCCCAAATATAGAGACAGGTGCAAGAATGTAAATACACTATATAGCATCTGCCTACCTGAGAAGCACACAGTTAGAAGAAATGTAAGGTATTTGGAAGTCTATACTAGAATTTTTCATGAACTGTTGGAGATTCAGTGATGGCAATTGTGAGAATATGAAGCTCTAAGTTATCAGAGTCATAAGGTAGTGAATGTTATCTTTCAAATTTTTCTCTCCAGAAACCCCAACAGGCTCCCTAGGGGGAGGATTAGAAAGAACCTTGAAAAGGTTACCCATAAAATCATGGCTGAGAGAAGGCAAAATAAGTCACTGGAAAAAAAAGTACCCAGATTTATTTCCCTTATCTCTTTTAGAGAGGCAAAGGATTAATATCCAGGGAGCTAGTCATCAAACTGTAGATCAGGAGGAAACTGGTAAAATTCCAGTGTAGGTTGGGAAAAGGAAGAGAAACTGGATGTCAACTGGAACCGCCTTCTCTCTTAATTATCAAGGGAAAGGGATGCAAGGCTTTGGTCAGCAACAGGGAGAAAATCAGAAAGGAGGAAAAGACCATCCCGCGCAGGTGTATGGAAGGGAATTCTTTTGAAAACCACACTCCTGAAGCCCAGGATACAAGCCTGAGCATGATGCTTAAGGAGAACGTCCAAGAGCTAAACTCTCACCTGCTCACCTGTTAGCGGAACTAACAAGCTTTGAGTCAAAACTGCTGGAGACACACCCCAGTGCGGCAGGAGCTGATGTCATTGGGAAGCACTGAGGAGAGACACGCAGCCGTATGGGAGATAGACAACGTTTCACTAGAGTAATCTGAAAACTTTGCTTCCCATTCCAACAATAATATTCACTTCTGGTAACCACTGCAACAATAAAATTTAAACTTGCCAACATTAAAAAAAGTAGATAAATAAAAATCCTTACACCAAAAGCCAAACGTGAGAAAACTTCACGTTTCCCCCAAACCATGTATAAAGTCAACTCTGTATCTCATATCATATAAATTGTGTCCAGAATATCAAACCATATTTTAATCAAATTATTAAAATGTAAAACAAAGGACTCTAAAGATATAAAATGGTCATCAGAATATAAAATAATACATATTTGGGATTATCAGAAAAAACTTTGAAATAATTATGAACAATTTGTTAATATTATTTCTCTAATGGAAAAGGGGAATGACATGTAAGATCAAATAGATAACAGTAAACAGATGGAATCCTTAAGAAAATATCAAGTTGAATGTTTCAAATAAAAACCTGAATATTGTTAATGAAAAATGTTTTTATGGGTTTATTGGTAGACTCTGTGCAACCAAGGAAAACTTGCTAATTTGATGACACATCGAAATAAATTATCCAGTCTAAAAGGCAAAGAAAAATAAAGAGTGAAAAAAGCTAAATAAAACATAACAGAAGCTCCAAAATCCGGGTGAAAATATCAAACATTGCTGCAGGTACATAACTGGAAATTTATAGTGAGACTACAAAAAGAACATTGCGAAAGACATAGGTGAAGGAATAATAATTGATACCTTAAAATATTTAGAGTATAGGCCAAACCACAAATCCAAGAAGCTCAGAAAAAACAAAGTAGAATAAGATTCAACCCTTCAACACACAAACACATTTAATTACATAAACACACTACAAGGGAAACCAAAACTGAGCTTTAGTGAATTACTTATGGGATGAAGCACATGTACTTGGTTAAAAAATATGTTTATATATACAATTTACTATTAAATGCAACAAAAATAAGTTATATTGATAAATATATAGAAGAAAATAAGTGAATGTGACCCCAAGAAGTGAATTAATAGTGGATTCTGTGTGATTACTAAATGATGTTCATGTAAAATATATTCACCTTGGTCTCTGAAAAATTTCATAACAAAATAATATGACAAAAGAAGTATTGTCTATTCTTCTATATTGCTAAAATCATATGAAGTTTTAGGTCTATAGTCCCGCAATATCTAGCATCTGTAGTTAAAACATGTGTACATAAGTGTGGGTTTTAGACCATTTACTCCAGATCTTGGAAGATTAAATACTTATCAAATGTATTTGTAGTCATGTAAAGCAGCAGTAATGACAATTTTGGCTTCATTTCTGAATGTTTGGCAGAAACAAAGCAGTTCTCATTTGTACCATTGTGATGAGCGCTCTGGGTGAGGAACCGGGGAACAGGAACTACATTTCAATATAGCTGAGATGCCTCAATGGCTAAAGACTGTGAAACACAGAGTAATTTTCTGTGAAATTTCATACTCATCTTCAAATGTGATTTACTTCTAGATTTTACTATCAAACTGATTTAAACAATAGTGCAGCTGAAGGTGGAAATCCACTTTCAATGTTCATTTCATTCAAATAATAGCTTAATTCAAATTAAAAAAAATACTGTATTTCCTTTTGGGCTATAAGAGTGGAAGAAGAATAAAGAAAACTATTACATTCGGTTGAGAAAAAGAGAAAAGATTTTTATATATGTGTTTATACAGTGATATCCAAGCTGAAAAATTGAAGACAGTGCTTACTAAAAAATATGTTGGCATTTTCTTCATGGATCCATTTAGGCTATAAAAAGGAATAATAAACAAAATTCTTAACTGCTCTGAAAGATATTTGTACACTAAAAACTATTCCTATTGAATCTTTTTGACATGTGGTTTCATCTGGGGTGTATAAACTCTCTTGCATCTTAATTCCTATGCACAAAATTCCACGTGTTCCTTCCTCCCGTGTTCAGATCGGCCTGGGTGATTTAACTTCTCTTCTCCTGCCCAGGTGTCCGGTGGTGCCAGATTGCCTCTCTGACACTAAAAAAATCCCCAAAACTCTTACTCTCCATGCGATATACTAATCGCCAAACCAGTTTAAGATGTATAGAGGCTCTGAATACCAACAAACATACTTTCTTTTAAATTTATAACTCTCCAACGCTATTTTTTCATTGCTAATAGGATAGATCTTCTTATCTGCAGAGTTATTCATCCAGTATGAGCAGTACTTTCAAGGTGAATTGATTTCAGCCTGTGAAAACAAATACATTGCTCCAAGACATGCTTTATTAATGCTGCCGAGTCTGCTCCCACAGTCTGGAGAGCCTGGTTATAAATAAAATGACACAGGATGAGTGAAAACACGTCTACACCATTAAATGGCACCACCAGGAGATACATCCAAGAAATTTGAAGGCCCGAAAACTTCTAAGGATTTTTAGAGATGATTAATGTTGAAATCTAATTGCAAATTAGGAAAAATGATTTATTTTCAAGCTAAATAAAAATACATAAAACAAAAGTGATGCTGTAGGCACACTGTTGAATAGTCTCGAGAAAAATTAATCAGATAGTATACATCTAAAGCAATTAGAATTCTAATGAAATAATGCAAGCCCAATTATTTATCAAGTGGTTGACACAAGTACATAAATTAAAATTAATTTAAATCAATGTTAATAACTTTTGAAAAGGAAATGTATCATTTTGATGCATGAAATCGGCATTTAGTATTAAATGACAAAATAGTTTGGGGACAGAATTGAGGGGAATAATTCTCATTCAGTCTTATGGGGAACATAAAATTAATATTACAAATAATATTATTGGAGTTAGGCATAGTGGTTCACGTCTGACTCTCTGGGAGGCCCAGGCAGGTGGATCGCTTGAGCTCAGGAGTTCCAGACCCTGAGCCAGAGCAACACCTGGTCTCTAAAAATAGCTGGGCATTGTGGGGAGGCAGCACTCAGCTAGTCCCAGCTACTCAGAAGGATGAGGCAAGAGAATGACTTCAGCCGAGAATTTAAAGTTGCTGATGCCAAGGGTGTGACAAAGTGAGACTCTGTCTCTAATATATATATATATATATATATATCTTTATGTATGTAATATATATATGTATGTATATATATATATAATCATATATATGCTATCTACACATAGTATCCCAAGTTTTGCTATTCACATATCACACAATGAATTTTTTTATTTCCCATTTAAAATTCATTTTTTAAAGATAAATTTTAAATGCTAGGAATGGTAGAAATACTGAGTTAAGTGATCTGTAAGAGATTTCAAATTAACTTAAGCAAACAAACTTAAAAATGTAGATAAATGGACATTATCTTAGAAATATATAAAGTAAACCTAAGAAGAGAACCTATAGTTGATTTAAAACTATTCCTTATCCTTCACCCCTTCATGCAATGAGAACGTATTTCACTCTTCATGAAAACTCTCTTTTGATTTTGAAAAATCTACTCAATCACCAAAAACTTTATATTTTTAAGACATGAGTTAAATTTCAATCCTCTCTGTTCCTCCAAATCCAGCAGTCACCTGTCCTGTGCATTTTTTCTTGAAATTATAATTCTTGACACACAAGGGTTAGCATCAGTGAAATGCCAGTGCTTCATAACGCTATAGCAGTTATTGCCAACGTCATTCTCTCTCCTGGTTTCTTCACATTCGGTTCTTGTATTCTCTTCGTATAGATTTTTTTTTTTTAAAATTTTAGGTAAGGTCTTGCTCTGTCACCTAGGCTGGAGTGTAGAAGAACAATCAACTTGAGCAGCCTTGCCTTGAAAGCCTTGAAATTCTGGGATCATGCAATCCTTCAACCTTGTACCTCCGGCCCTAAGGAGCTGGGACTACAGGCCCATGCCACCATGCTATTTTGGGGGCACTGGGGTAATTTTTAGAGATGGTGTCTCACTATATTTCCCATGTTGACCTTGAACTATGTTAAAGTGTTCTCACCACAACCTCCAGAGGTGCTGGGATTACAGGTATGAACCACCACACTTGAGTTTTCATGTAAATTTTAAACTTAGGATCCTATACTGTTCATAGAATGCTCATTTGTTGTTTATGCTTTCTCATCACGTAGAAATTACTTGCCTATGCAATGAATTGTGCTCAAAGAACCCGAGCAAAAGTGGAGTGTATAACTTTCTGCAGATGCACGCCGGAGCTTGCTGGAGAAATAGCAACTAGCTTGTTCAATTGTCATAAAGTATAAGAGAGAATTTCTTTGGGGATAATTTTTGGAGTGCTGGAAAGTACCAAAGTTTGACTAATGCATAATACTTGTGTGTTAAAAACTATGGTTATAACAAAAAAATCCACAGTACTTCATGTGCATGTGGGAGAACAGAGAGTACTGGAATTTGACCAATGCTGCAAAAACCTAAAGTTGGAAAGCTTTGTTGTTTGTACAGACTTTTTAAAATTTGAGGATTACTTTATTCTGATTATGAAGGATGTATTTTCTATATGATATAATCTACACTATTTGAAAGCCTACATCACCCTGGTTCCTTAGGTAACTTTAGAGGCAGAAACTAATTTGAACTGTACAGCACATAGAGATGAACTTACCTCTGGAAATGGGAACATAGTAACCTAAATATTGTGCCTTTATAGTAATTTGAATAAAGTTTTAAAAAAGAGAGATAATTTAAAACAAATCTCCATTCTACCCTAAAAAATGCATAATATAGTGTTATGTGAGGGCTGTCTTTGTAAGAAACACTTAAAATGTTTTGTAGTAGCCTAATAGATAATGGGAAGGAAAAAAGGGAATAACTTAAGCTGGAAGGTAGGTTTTTAATTTATGCACTGGTAGCTAATAGAAATAACTTACAGTAACTCGGAAGGCAAACAAAACACATGGCAAGCAATTCTGGGAGTAAAATTTGCTAGTGATTATTGGTTTATGTTGATTATGTTTGGCAAAGCAATATAAAAATATTAAGTAAAAGAGCTGGCACTTTTGTAAGCAAATATGAAAGATAAAGTTTTAAAAATTAGGTAACTTGAAGAAATGCTGATTCTCGATAGAATCCAAGCAGCAAGTGTGCAGTATAATGCTTATTTGATTCTTATATTTTTATTGTCTTTATTATTAAATCATAGCTGTGTACAATAGTGGAATCAAGGGGTACAATGTGCTGGTTTCATATACAATCTTAACTATTTTCATCAAACTGATTAACAGAGCCTTCCTGGCATTTTCTCAGTTATTATATGAAGACATTTGAATTCTGCACTTAGTAAGGTTTGCCTGTACCCTTCTAAGGTGTGGCCCCACCAATTACCCTCCTTCCACCACAACCTCATCCCTCCCCTCCCAACCCTGTCCCCTTTCCCCATATTCTAGTGTTATAGTTGGGTTATACCATTCATATGACAGCTATAAATTAGCTTCACAGTAGGGCTGAGTACATTGAATACTTTTTCTTCCATTCTTGAGATACTTTGCTAAGAAAAATATGTTCCAGTTCCATCCATGTAAACATGAAAGAGGTAAAGTCTCCATCTTTCCTTAAAGCTGCATAATATTCCTTGGTATTCATGTACCACAATTTATTAATCCATTCGTGGATCGATGGGCACTTAGGTTTCTTCCATGACTTAGCAATTATGAATTGGGCTGCAATGAACATTCTGGTACGCATGTCTTTTTTACAATGTGATTCCATGGTGGTCCGAGAAGATGCAGGAAATAATTTCTATTCTTTTAAATTTGCTGAGGTTAGACTTGTGAGCTAAGATGTGATCAATTTTGGAGTATGTTCCATGGGCTGATGAGAAGAATGTGTATTCAATTTTATTAGGATGAAATGTTCTGTAGATGTCTGTTAAACCCAGATGTTGAATGGTTAAGTTTAAATCTAAAATTTCTTTATTTAGCTTCTTCTTAGAGGATCTATCCAACACTGCTAAAGGAGTATTAAAATCTCCAACTACTATGGAGCTGGAGGAAATCAAGTTACTCATGTCTATTAGAGTTTTTCTTATAAATTCAGGTGCATTCTGGTTGGGTGCATAAATATTAATAATTAAAATCTCATCACATTGAGTATTACCCTTAACAAATATGAAATGTCCATCTTTATCCTTCCTTACTTTGGTTGGTGTAAAGCCTATTGTATCTACAAATAAGATTGCAACACCTGCTTTTTTCTGTTTTCCATTTGCCTAGAATATAGATGACCATCCCTTCACCTTGAGTCTAAGTTTTTCTTTTAAGGTAAGATGAGATTTTTGTATGCAGCAGATATCTGGCTGAGTTTTTGTATCCAGTCAGCCAATCTATGCCTCTTTAGAGGACAATTTAAATCATTCACATTAATTGAAAATATTGATCAATCTTTAGAGAATCTAGTGGACATTTTTAATCCTTTTGTCATTGTGGAAGTTGGAATTTGATAAAAAGTTTCTGGATGAGTTTACTTTTGCGTTGGAAGATTATGCTGGTCCTTATGGAGGATAGGTCTCAGAATATCCTGGAGAGCTGGTTTGGTTATACCAAATTTCTTCAGCATGTGGATGTCATTAAAGTATTTAATTTCTCCATCATAAATGAAACTCAGTTTGGCTGGATACAGGATCCTGGGTTGAAAGTTCTTTTGTTTTAGGAGATTAAAAGTCGACCATTCTCTTCTCACTTTAAAGGTTTGATCAGAGGGATCTGCAGTTATTCCGATATTCTTCCCCTTGTAGGTCATAGATTTCTTGTGTCTGGTTTGCTTTCAAAATTTTCTCCTTCATATTTACTTTAGTGAAATTAATTATGATGTGCCTGGGGGATGTCTTATTCAGGTTGAGTCATGCTGGGGTTCTGAAACTGTCTGCTAACTGAATTTCAGAATCTCTTGGCATGTCTGGAAAGTTCTCTTTCATAATCTCATGAATAAGACATTCTGCGTCTTGTGAAACCGCTTCATCACTTTCTGGGATCCCTATGAGGCGAATATTGGTTTTCTTTGAGTTATCTAAGAGCTCTCTGAGAGAGTAATCTGTTTTTGCCTTCCATTTCTCTTGCTCTTTGGAGGTTTGAGTGTTCAAAAGCTTTGTCTTCCATGTCAGAAATCCTTTCTTCTGCTTGCTCCATTCTGTTACTGAGGGATTCTACTGAATTTCTCAGATCTTTAAGGGCTGCAACTTTTTGTCTCAATGTGTCAAAATCTTTGGTCATTTTGTCTTTGAATTCATTGAATTCTTGAGACATCTTTTGGGTCATCTTTTGAATTATTGCTTGAAATTCTAATTCCATCTTTTCTTCCATTCCGCTGATCTTACTTGCAATCCAGATTCTGAATTTGATTTCAGACATCTCAGCCATTTTCCTATGCAGGAGATCTTGTGCTGTGTCTGCCTTGTTGTTACTTGGAGGGGTTGGTCTATGCTGATTATTCATATTCCAGAGTTTTTCCATTGATTCCACCCCATCATTGTTTTTTACCATTGCATCTGGCCCTTCAAGTGGTGGGCACAGGGCCGTGCGGTTGTCTAGGAAGTTTTTGGCCAGTGGTGGGCCTGCAGAGAGGCCTGGAGGTTGCCAGCAGGGTCCCTGGAAGAAGGCTGGCCTGCAGAGGCCCCACGGGTGCCAGGTGGAGGCCCGCGCAGTCATTGGGAGTGACTCTGGTCGAGGGCCAGGCAGTCATGGGCAGAGTCCCTGGCAGAAAGCAGACCTACAGAAGCCCAGCAAGTGTGGGATGCAGAGCCAGGCAGTCACCGGGGAAGTTCCTGGCTGGGGGCAGGACTGCAGAGGCCTTGCATTCACCAGAGAAGTCCCTGGCAGAAGGCTGGCCTGCAGAGGCCCATGGGTGTCAGGTGGAGGCCTGCGCAGTCACCAGGACTGTCCCTGGCCAGGGATGGGCCTGCGGGGGCCAGGCAGGGACCTGCACAATTGCCAGGGGAGTTCCTGGCTGGGGGCAGACCTGCAGAGGCCTGGCAGTTGCTGGCAGAGTCTGTAGCAGACGGCGGGCCTGTGGAAACCTGGCAAGCATGGAGCGCAGGGCCATGTGGTCATTCGGGGAGTTCCTTGCCTGGGGTGGGCCTGCAGATGCCTGGCAGTTGCAGTTGGAGTTAGTGGCAGAAGGCAGGCCTGCAGAGGGACTTACTGCAGGTCGGCAAGGGATTTACTGGCCAGGGTGGGGACCTACAGGGGCCCTGCAGGTACCAGGTGGAATCCTGCATGGTCACCGGCAGAGATCCTGGCTGGGGGCACCTGCAGAGGCCTGGCGGTTGCCAGCAGAGTCTCTAGCAGATGGCAGACCTGCGAGAGCCCAGCAAGCACAGGCGCAGGACCAGGCAGTTGCCAGGGGAGTTCCTGTCTGTGGGCCACTCTGCAGAGGCCTGACAGTTGCAGGTAGAGTTCCTGGCAGAAGGCATACCTGCAAAAGCCCTGCAGGCTTGGGGTACAGGACTGCAAGATTGCCAGGGTATTTACTGGATAGGGGCAGACCTGGGGAGGCCCTTCGGGTGCCAGGCAAAGGCCTGCGCAGTTGCCAGGGTTGTTCCTGGCCAGGGGGAGACCTGCAAAGGTCTGGTGGTCACCGGCAGAGTTTCCAGCAGACGGTGGGCCTGCAGAAGCTCAGCAAGCGTGGGCCGCAGAGCCAGGCAGCTGCCGGAGGAATTCCTGGCTGGGGGATGGGAATGCAGAGGCCTGGTGATGGAGGTGAAGTTCCTGGCAGAAGGCAGACCTGCAGAAGGCCTGCAGGCTCGGGGCACAGGGCCGCACAGTCGCCAAGGGATTTACTGGCCAGGGGCCAGCCTGCAGAAGCCCTTCAGGTGCCAGGCGGAGGCCCACGCAGTTGCCGGGGGAGTTCCTGGCCAGGGGCAGACCTGCAGAGGCCTGGCGGTTGCCAGCAGAGTTTCTAGCAGACGATGGGCCTGCAGAAGCCTGGCAAGCACCGGTTGCAGGGCCAGGCAGCTGCCAGGGAAAATTCCTGGCTGGGGAGTGTGCCTGCGGAGACCTGGTGGTCGCAGGCAGATTTCCTGGCAGAAAGCCTGCCTACAGAAGCCCTGCAGGCTTGGGCACAGGGCTGCATGATCGCCAGGGGCTTTACTGGCCAGGGGCTGGTCTGTGGGGGCCCTGCAGGTGCCAGGCAGAGGCCCGCTCAGTCGCTGGGGGAGTTCCTGGGCGGGTGCAGACCAGTGGAGGCCTCGCTGTTGCCAGCAGATTTTCTAGCAGATGGTGGGCCTGCAGAAACCCGGCATGCACAGGTCACAGGGCCAGGCAGTTGCCAGGGGAATTCCTGTCCAGGGGGCATGCCTGCAGAGGCCTGGTGGTTGCAGGCAGAGTTCCTGGCAGAAGGCATGCCTACAGATGCCCTGCAGGCTTGGGGCACAGGGCCGCATGGTCTCCAGGGGACTTACTGGCCAGGGGCAGACCTACGGGGTCCCTGTGGGTGCCAGGTGGAGGCCCGCGCAGTCACCAGGGGAAGAGTTCCTGGCCAAGGGCAGACCTGTGGAGGTCTGGCGGTCACCGTCAGAGTTTCTAGCAGACGGAGGGCCTGTGGAAGCCCAGCAAGCATGGGGCACAGGGCCAGGAACTCGCCTGCGGCTTCACTGGCTGGAGGGGAGGGAGGCTCACCGTGGTCCCCCTGGAGTCTTTTCCCAGTGGGGCGCTTGTTCTGGCAGGCAGGATGGGGGTGCTGCTCAGGGACCTCCTCCCTCAGTCTCAGCAGGGGTTAGCCTTCTGGTTCATCAGGTAAGGGGAGAAGGGTGTACAGTAATTTCAGAATGGTGGGGAAAACTTTAGTTCAATTTTTCTGCCTAGCAATAGAGTTTTCAGAGTCACATCGGGGTGCTCAGGGGAAGCACACCCCACTTCCCACAGCACTCTTCTGTGGGGTGAGATAAGAGGTCCACAGTTTACCACTTGTCTGTAGAAAACTCACAGGAGCAAAAGAGGAGAAAAAAAGAAAGGAAACATAAAAGCAAGAAACTCAGAGCTTTCTTGGGGAAGGGGACAGACACTCTTCCTTTCAGATGAATTTTGTACCTGAAGCTTACTTTCTTGTTGTCACAGCCAGTCCCAGCAGAGATGACCCACAGAAATCACTTCTCTCCCTCGGCTGGGCTCCCAGTATTCAGCTTAATTGAGCAGTTTCTGGAGGTTATTTTCCCTTTTGGACAGGAGCCTTTTTCAGAAGCTGCTTCCAGTCAGCCATCTTGCTCCACCCCAGGGTAGCCTTTTAAACAAATGGTAATGGTGCTAGAGCAATGGGATGTCAGCAAGCAAAAAAAAAAAAAACCTTACTTAAACCTAACACCTTCCACAAAAATTAGCATAAAATAGATTATGTACTTAAGGTGAAATGTAAAACTCTAAAATTCAGAAACAAAACATAGGAGAAAATCTTTGGAATCTAGGACCAGTGAAGAGTTCTTAGACTCAAGACCAAAAGCCCAATCCTTAAAAGGAAAAATTGTTGAATTAGACTTCACCAAAATTAAAGACACTGTTCTTTGAAAGACCCTGTTGAGAGGATGTTGTATGCCAAGCTACAGACTGGCATACAATACTTGCCAATCACATATCTGACAAAGGCCTTAGATCTAGAATATATATTTAAAAAACAACTCACGGAACCCAAACAATAAAAAAGCAAACAATCCAACTGGAGACTGAGCAAAAGACATGGACATATATTTCACCAAGGAGAAGAAATAGATGCAAAGATGCAAATAAGTACAGGAAAAAAGATATTTGACATCACTAGCCATTAAGAAAATGTAAAATAAGACCATGATAAAATATCATTACATATCTACTAGAACACTTAAAATTAAAAGTAATGATAATACCACATGTTGGTAGGGATGCAGAGAAACTGAATCTTTCATGCATTGCTGGTGGGGATAAAAAATGGTGTGGCCACAATAGGAAAGAGTTGGGGGGAGTGGAATACAAATAGCATGAAGGGATTCTCTCATGATAATGGATCAGTTCTATATTTTGATTGAAGTAGTGGCATACGACTAAGCACAAACACACACTCAAACACATACATATACACATGTACACACACACACACATGCAGTATTTAGAAAATAGCAAGAACTAAATGACATTCATAATTTAGTCCATTACCAATGTCAATGTTTTGATAGTGTACTATAGTTAAGAATGAAATTGCAATTTCTTGTGAGTCTATAAAACTAAGAAAGTTTGATGAAAATATTTCAAATTATAGAAATTAAAGTGCCTTCTAAGCAGGCTGAGGAGTATTTAAGCTCTCCACCCTGCGGGGTTTGAGAAATCATTAGAAGCCTCCAGTCTCCATTTTGTACAGCTATATCAACATTGTGACTAACATATCATACCCTAGAAGATCACCTCATGCCCAGACAATATCAGCAAGATATATATACTGATTTGGTTTTGGTTATGTTTTGCTTTGTGTCTTGTTGTTGTTGTTGTTGTTTGTTTGTTTTTGTTATTGTTGTTTTGTTTTTAATTTCAGAATTTTCCTTAAAGATTTTTCCTTTCTTTTATTTCTTCATTTTTCTAGTTTTTTTGTTTGTTTGTTTGTTTGTTTTTTGAGACAGAGCCTCAAGCTTTCACTCTGGATAGAGTGCCACGGCAACACAGCTCACAGCAACCTCCAATTCCTGGGCTCAAGTGAGTCTCCTGCCTCTGCCTCCCAAGTAGCTGGGACGACAGGCGCCCAGCCATTTTTAGGTTGCAGCTGTCATTGTTGCTTGGCGGGCCCGGGCTGGATTCGAAC
>CAUYON010144258.1:0-22147 GCA_963573935.1 Arctocebus calabarensis
CAGACCCACAGCCAATATCATAATGAATGGAGTAAAATTGAAAACATTTCCACTCAGATCAGGAACTAGGTAAGGATGCCCACTATCTGCACTACTATTTAACATAGTAATGGAAGTCTTTGCCATTGCAATCAGGCATGAGAAGGTGATCAAGGGTATCCAAAAAGGGTCAGAGGAGATCAAACTTACACTCTTTGCAGATGATATGATTCTGTATTTGGAAAATTCCAGGGACTCAACTACAAAACTCTTAGAAGTGATCAAGGAATACAGCAGCATCTCAGGATACAAAATCAATACTTACAAACCAGTAGCTTTTATATATGCCAACAATAGTCAAGCTGAAAATATAGTCAAGAACTCTATTCCTTTCACAGTAGTGCCAAAGAAGAGGTAATATTTGAGAATTTACCTAACAAAGGATGTGAAAGATCTCTATAAGGAGAATTATGAAACTCTGAGAAAAGAAATAGCTGAAGATGGGACAGTGCTTGTGGCTTAGTGGGTAGGGTGCTGGCCCCGTATACTGAAGGTGGCAGCTTTGAACCTGGCCCTGGCCAAACTGCAGCAAAAAATAGCTGAGCATTGTGGTGGTTGCCTGTGATCCCAGCTACTCGGGAGGCTGAGGCAAGAGGATTGCCTAAACCCAAGAGTTGGAGGTTGCCATGAGCTGTGACGCCACAGCACTCTACCAAGGGTGACAAAGTAAGACTCTCTCTCTTAAAAAAAAAAAAAAAAAAAAGAAAGAAAGAAATAGCTGAAGATGTTAACAAATGGAAAAACATACCATGCTTATGGTTGGGAAGAATCAACCTTGTTAAAATGGCCATACTATCCAAAGCAATCTACAGATTAAATGCAATCCCTATTGCAGCACTATTGTCATACTTTAAAGAGCTTGAAAAAATAGTACTTCGTTTTATATGGAATCAGCAAAAAATCTCAAATAGCCAAAACGTTACTCAGAAATAAAAACAAATCAGGAGGTATCACCTTACCAGACTTCAAGCTATACTATAAATCTATAGTGATCAAAATAGCATGGTACTGGCACAAAAACAGAAAGGTAGATTTATGGAACAGAATAGAAAACCAAGAAATGAACCCAGCTACTTATTGTCATTTGATCTTTGGTAAGCCTATCAAAAACATAAATTGGGGCAAAGATTCCTTATAACAAATGGTGCTGGGTGAACTGGATGGTGACCTGTAGAAGACTGAAATTGAAGGAAATGGAACAATTTTGGTTATTTCTTTTCTTCTGCTGAGTTTGGGGTTGGAATGTTCTTCCTTTTCTAGTTGCTTCAGATGATCCCTTAACCTTTCACTATTAACAAAAATTGATTCTCACTGGATAAAAGATTTAAAGTTAAGACATGAAACTATAAAAATACTAGAAGAGAGTGCAGGGAGAAGACTTGAAGAAATTGGTCTGGAGAATATTTTATGAGGAGGACCCCCTGGGCAATTGAAGCAATACCAAAAATCCATTCCTAGGATTTGATCAAACTAAGAAGCTTTCAAGAGCACAGTAAGTAAAGCAAACAGACAACCTTCAGCATGGGAGATTTTTGCAGGTTATGCTTCTGACAAAGGTCTGATAAGTAAGTTCTCCACAGAGAACTCAAACTAATCAATAAAAAAAGAACAAATAACCCCATTTCTATGTGGGCGAGAGACTTGAACAGAAACTTCTCTGATGAAGGCAGGTGCATGGCCTACAAACACATGAAAAAATGCTCATCATCTTTAATCATCAGAGAAATGCAAATCAAAACCACTTTGAGATGTCATCTAAGTCCAGTAAGACTACCCACATAAAATCTCAAAACTATAGATGTCAGAGTGGATGCAGAGAGAAGGGAACACTTCTACACTGCTGGTGGGAATACAAGCTAGTATGACCTTTTTGGAAAGAAGTTTGGAGAATACTTAAGGAACTAAAAGTGGACCTACTGTTTGATTCTGCAATTCCTCTGGTAGGTATATACCTAGATGATCAAAAATCATTTTACAACAAAGAAATTTGCACCAGAAGATTTATTGGAGCCTGGTTCATAATTGCCAAGACATGGAAACAGCCCAAGTGTGCAATGACCCATGAATAGATTAACAAATTTGGTATATGTACACCATGGAATACTGTGCAGCCATAAAAAAGATTGAGACTTCACATTTTTTATGTTTACCTGGATGGAGCTGGCACACATTCTTCTTAGTAAAATATCTCAAGAATGGAAAAAATATGCAATGTATTCAATACTACTATGAAATCAATATATAATCACCTACACATTCATATGAATGGTAAAACCTAACTATAGTCCAGAAAGTAGAAGGGAAGAGGAGAGAAAGGGGAATGGAGGGGGGAAGCGGGAGGAGGGAGGGCATTTGGGGGACCTCATCTAATGTTCATAAAGCAATGGTGCATTTCAAAACTATTAAGAAAAGAGTATAATTGTGATGGATGTGTTAATCAGTTCACTGTAAGCATTTCACATTATATATCAAGTCAGTACACTGAACCCCATAAATGCATCAATGTACACAGTTATGATTTAATAAAAAAATAAAAGAATAACAAAAAAATTAAAAATAGAGGGCAGCACCTGTGGCTCAAAGGAGTAGGGCACTGACCCCATATACTGGAGGTGATGGTTCATACCCGACCCCAGCCAAAAACTTCAAAAGAAAAAAAAAGGCTTGGCGTTCTTATCTCAGTGGTTAGAGTGTCGGCCACATAAACTGAAGCTGGTGGGTTCGATCTGAACCCAGGCCTGCTAAACAACAATGACAGCTGCAACAATAACAAAAAAAATAGCTGAGTGTTGTGGTGGGTGCCTATAGTCCTAAGTTACTTGGTAGGCTGAGGCACGAGAATCACTTAAGCCCAAGAGTTTGATGTTGCTGTGAGCTGTGATGCCATGGCACTCTACTAAGGGTGACATAGTGAGACTCTGTCTCAAAAAAAAGAAAAATTAAATAAGTAAAAATAGAAAAACTAAAAATAGAAATACTAGTTGGGTGTTGTGGCAGGTGCCTGTAGTTTTATCTACTTGGGAGGCTGAAACAAGATGATCACCTGAACCCAAGAGTTTGAGATTACTGTGAGGTGTGACACCATGGCTCTCTACGTAGGGTGACAGAGTGAGACTCTGTCTCATAAAAAAAAAAAAAGGATAGAAAGGCTCAGAGAAGTGGGCATGCTAGAACGGAAATATTATCTAATGCTGGAAGGCTCACCAACAACTACATTTGGTGGGCAGGTCAGAGAACAGGGGACACTCTGTTTACTAAAGTATAAGAAACACCCTGGAGAGAGGAACACCGGGATTGCTGAGAAGCTCAGTGTTGACTCTCCTGTGCAGGCCATCTTACACTAGGAGGTGCTAATGCAGAACTGAGTTCTCTTACAGCAAAGGAGATGGTGGGATCCCCAAATAATAACAGCCAGGTGGTGGAACATACGTATCTATGGTCAAGTTTAACCTATAAATTAGGCACAGTAAAAATTTTGGTAACTAATACCACGATTACAACAAATGCTGTAATTAAAAATTATGTGAATATAATCTCTCCTTTTCTTTTTCTCTTCATCTTATCGTCCTATATATTCACTTATTTTCAGAGCAGCACAGTTACAGTTGAGCACAGGTAACTAAAACCATGGATAAAGGAGGACTACTGTATAGATATTTAATCAGAATCTTTTTTCATATCTTTCATGTCAATACTTAATGTGCCCAGTATTTCCTCTGGCTTCCTGATCATATGGCATATAGTGATATGTTAATATTTGTTAGGTAGGATCAGAGCAGCATTTAATCAGGGGATAATTTTCTCCTAGTACTGACACAAAACTCTACCTCCTCTACTGTTGTACTGTGAATTATGAGGATTTCACTCTGGTAAGAATAGGAGCTATTCCTGTCACTGTGTGATCACCAGAGATTGTTCTTTCTTTACCTTTCGTGTGATTCTTTTCCCAGCATTATTTTCTTCCCACGTTACCTGATCAGTACTTTGCTGCAGATTGGAGGAGGACCCTCTGTAGGTCTCTTCAGCGCTTTCATCTTTGGTGCTTTGTCCTGCCAGCTTTAGCTGCCTTGGGTTTCCTGTATTCTAGTATCTGTGTCTTCTGACACCGATCACGGGGCTCTACCCAAGTTTCCCTTCCTCTTTTCTGCGCCACAGCTTGGAAACTCTTGAAATGGTAAAGTGGGGCAATGTGGAACTCACTTTTGGTTGTTTCTTGTCTCTCAGATATTACTATCTTTAGCTGCCTAATCTCTGGTGTCTCGAAAACTAGTTTTTATACGTATTTTGTCTGTTTTTTTAATGGGTTTAAGCTGAAAGTAAATCTGGTCCCTGTTACACCAGTTTAAGTGGAAGTAGAAGTAAAATACAGATGCTCCTCTTCTTACAGTGGGGTAACATCCTTACAAACCCATCGTAAGTTGAAAATAGTGTAAGTAAAAAATGTATTTAATATTCTTAACCTACTGAATATCATAGCTTAGAATAGCCTACCTTAAACTTGTTCAGAACACTTACATTAGCCTACACTTAGGTAAAGTCATCTAACACAAAGCCTATTTTATAATCATATTGAATATCTCATGTAATTTATTGAATACTATATATTATCTGTGATGGGGTTGTACCATCACAAAGTGGAAAAATCATAAGTGGAACCATTGTAAATCCAGGACAATTTGTGGTCTCTGGTTACTCATTTCTCTTCAAATAACATATTCAAACTTAATATTTCCTAATATTATCAGGAATTATATGGTTTATAATTATATACATGGTTAGCGTATTATATCCCAATAGGGACATTTACACAGCATGTCAAATTTTAATTTAGAGCTTCTTGGTCTTTGTATAATCACAGCAAGGTGGTTGTGGATAGTCAGTAGTACTTTTCAAATATATAAAGACATCAGGTTCATACCCATCTCCACTGTAGAGATGTTCCCAGTGTGGCCCCAGAGTCTGTGGGCCTAGGTATTTTTTTTTTTGGTCTGGATGTGTAGAATGGGCGCTCCCAGAAGTTGCCTCTGATTTTTGTTTAGTGTGTTTCATTGCTAACCTGATCCTGTCTATATTTATTCTATCTTCTTGACTATCTAGTATTTGATCCTAGATAAATTTTATTAATATCTTTAAGATATTTTTTGTACATGTTGAATTTTAGTTTTACTGTTGCAGATTTTTTTTTTTTTAACTCTGTTGCCCAGGCTAGAGTGTTGTGATGCAAGCCTAGCTCACAGCAACCTCAGAATCCTGGGTTCAAGTGATCCTCCTGACTCAGCCTCCTGAGTAGCTGGGACTATTGGCACTCACCACCAGGCCTGGAGAATTTTTCTATTTTAGAGTAGAGATGGGGTTTCGCTCTTGCTCTGGCTGGTCTTGCATTCCTGAACTCAAGCAGTCCTTACATCTTGGCCTCCTGGAGTGCTCGGATTACAGGTGTGAGCCAACTGGGTCTACCCTTTCAGTTTTGAGGGACCTTTGCAGACTGACTCTCTGATATGATTTCTTCTCTCTCTGAATGTCTTCCTGTCATTTGTTACTTGTTCCTCCATTGTTCTGCTTGCTTCCTTTTGTAATAGTGGTCTTATTGTCTCTGACTGTGGGTATATTGATAGATTTCCTATATGCTTTTACATTCTACTTGGTGTTTAGCACAGCATCTTATACAGAGAAGGTGTTCAACAGAGGCTTGTCAATTGGAATACAAAGACAGATTCACTTATTTCCTTCTGTTCTTTGCCACCTGAATGCGCTGGCCTAAACTCGTGTCCCATGTGTTTTAAATAAGTGGAGGGTTTGGAAACCCATTCAAGTCATGGGTGACACAAACCTCAGGGGAGTGAGTGGGAAGGGAAGGAGCTGTTAAAGAAGAAAAATACACATAAAAATGCCAAGACATGTGTTTGTCACGTCCCTCCCTCTTTTCCTTTCTTCCCTCTTTTCTCTCTCCCTTCCTTTCTTCCTTCTTCTCCTAACCCCCACCTTCTAGCCAAATGGACGTTAATAAAGTTATCTTGATTGTCTATGAGCCTATATAACACCAAATCTCTATTCCAATACTTTGTAAGTAGTCTGAACCATCTATCTGCTGTAGATCAACCAGTCAAGTTGTTGAAGATTAATTAATCACGTAGCTTTGTAAAAATTCTTCTTTTTATCTCCATAGACGTAAATCATCCACCACAGGGTTACTGGAAAACAATTTTAGTACCAACACAGAGTAAGAGGCACAATCCTGAAAGTATGCCTATGCTCTGGATTTCTTACTCTCTGCTCAACTCTTGTCTGGCCCTGACCTGACTAGGAGCACCCTCTTCGCTTCTGCCTGGAAGACAGGCCTTGCCTTGCCCAGGAGGAACCTGGCTGAAGAAGCTTGTCTGCCTTTGCCCATACTCACCTTGGCAAGATTTAGAAATGATTAAACAGTAAGGCTGTGGGATGGGATTCTCATGGCAGATCACAGTTGTTGTGAACAGCCAACATTTTTTTTAATGCTTGCTATGTGCCAGACACAGTTGTAAGCGTGACATGTATAGTTGGCCCTCCATATCCAGAGGTTCCCCATCTGTGAATTCTATCCCTTGATGATTGAAAATATTTGGAAAAAAAAAAAAGGACAGTTGGCATCTGTACTGAATATGTACAGGCTTTTTTCCTTATTATTATTTCTTAAACAATGTAGTATAACAGCTATTTATGTGGCATTTACATTGTAGTAGGTATTACAAGTAATTTAGAGATGACTTAAAGTATTTGGGAGGATGTACACAGGTTCTGTATGAGCACTACACCATTTTATATAAGGGACTGAAGCATCTACAGATTTCAATATCTGTGAGGTGGTTCACGGGGTGCTGGTGTCCTGGAACCAATTCTTCATGAATATTAAGGGACAGTTGTGCTGGTTCAGTTAATTCTACTTTTGAAGTGGGTTCTATAGTCTCTTTTTACAGATGAGAAAAATGAGGCTCAGAAAGGTTGATCCACTGACCTCAGGACACACTGTTAAGAGTGGAGTGGGGATTCGAACTGGGGCAGTCAATCTCTAGATCCTATGCTGTCCTATGCTCTATTTGCAATTAAGATTTAACAAAGACCAACAACATTTTAATCATTGTGTGGAAAAACTTGGATCCCTTGATGGCTTTAATGGCTCCACTCTGCTTGTTTAGGCACTGGCCAGGGCAGTTTAAAGACCATAGAAACACTTTCTTTAGGGGGGGGTCCCACCCTGATACATTTAAAAAATAAAATGTCACAGTAAATGTAACTTTTTTGCTGTAAATATTTTGAGACTTTGAAAGACTTAAAAAATAATTTTCCTTTGAAGTGATCTAGGTATGAACAACTTATTTAATTTATTTAATTGAATTTAATGAATTTAATTCATTGCTATTTTTCATTCACACTTGGAATTCTCGGGAAGAAAGCTGAAGCTTAGATTGTTTTCAAATCTAATAAAACTCTTATGAATATAAATTTAACAAATGAGGTTGACATAATAGTTCCTTTGTAGACATTTAATTAAAGGCTATTGATTATGAATTTACAAGGTGCTTTTCATAGTTTTGAGCCAATACATTTTTTTTTTCCAGTTTCAAACCTTTGCCTTACCCTTGAATGACTTCTGGGTCCAGCCCTGTGGCTATGGGAACTAGTAAATGAAGTGGCCATGTTCCGAGCCATCCTACACGGCTCCTTGTCCCTACAGCTACCCCTAAGTAGGCAGAATATTGACTCCCCACCGGGTAGGTGTTTGCAAGGCCCATCCTGCCCCAGACTGCTTTGCTCACTGGCTGTTGTGGCATTTTACACGAGGTCTCAACCAAGACCCATGAGGAAGAGGTCATTGTTCATTGATGTTATCTCAGAGTGCTTCCTTGTTCAGTTGTTTCAGTCCATTGCTTACAGGCACAGGACATCACTTTCTTCCCTGGGATAATGGAGAACCCCACCATGCCTATAATGTGTTTTTTCCATCTTTTTGTGTCACTGGGCTTGCTTTGTGATGGTGCCCATCTGCTTCCCCATGTATTCTACTGGACAATCTGGAATGTTGTAAAGAATTGGCTTGGGCAACTGAGACCCTAGGGTTCTCATTCCAGCTCTGGGACTTACTGTATGACATTAGGCAAACCACTTAACCTCTCTAAGTCTCCATTTCTAGTCTGTAAATGGTAATAATAGTACCTACCTCATAGCTACTACATCGAACAGGCTGGCTTTGCAGTCTCTAGAACTGGCAGCCGTTCAAACCTCACTTTTTCTCTTGTATTCCTTCCAATACCTAGGCAACAGCTTCCTTGGCATGGAATTACTCTCTAAACCTCCAACTGCCATTGCCCCCTCCATCCCTGGCTTTCCAGTGTCCACTCCACACAGTTGCTCCTCAGCGAGGTGCCTCTGGCTTCTGGTTGACCTGCCCTGACAGGAGTCAAAGTGGTTCCAGGCCAGCAGGGCCTCTCCCTCCCATGGCTCCTCGGATCCTTTCTACACAGCCCTCCACTGTGCTGTTGAGCCTTCTCAGGCATGAGTCTGAGGTGTTCCTGGATAACTAAGACCGCATCTCAGGTCATCTGGTGTTGGTGAATCCTCCTGCCACTAGCAGGCATGAAGAGGGAGAGAAGTGTCCTCTACCCCTCACCCTGCTTCTTTGAAGGGGTCTCACAATAGTGCTTTCCCCAGAGAAAACCTCCACATCATCTCTCTCTCTTTACTCCTTTAAGGCAGAATTGAGGGATCCAAGAGTCACTTTGGTGACTGATACCTTCCACATTGTAGTGCCTCCATTCTATTCAGCCCTTACCACGATCATCTGTGGAAAGTACTATATCACTGTCTCCATTTTATAGATAAGAAAAAAGAGTTAGAAAAGTTGAATGACTTGTTCATAGTCTTACTGCTAAGAGGCAGGGCTAGGTTGAGAACTCAGTTTGGTGACTTCACACAGGGATTTGAACTGCTCACAAATCTGTGGGTCTACCTTTTGGGCTGGGCTTAGCTTCTGCTGGTCTCACCCAGAGTCATTCAAAGTGGCTGTAAGTTATATCTGAAGGCTGGACCAGGGCTGATGTTAAGACAGCCTCAGTCACCTGTCTTATTACTGGCTGTCAGTACCTCTTTCTCCGTGTGTTCTCCTATTTTCAAAGAGGCCAGGCATCTTGACATGGTACTCTCAGGATTTCAAGAAAACTAGAGCAAAATATGCAAACCTCTTGAGGTCTAGGCTAGGAAGTTACAAAGTGTCATTTTTGCCACATTTTATTGGTCAAAGTAAGTTACAGGCCTGGCCAGATTCACAGGATGGCAAGCAATGGTGTACCATGGGGGTAGGTAGCTATGGAGTGCAAGGGCTGAGTGCAGGCCTTGAGGGGGCACATTTTCAGTAGAGAATTGAAAAGCAGCAATAGTACTACCTAGAAGCTGGTCTGCTTTTTATTATTACTGGGTACTGGCAATTCTAAAAATTGTGATGAAATTCTCCTCCCCTACTGGAGCAATCTGCTTCCACCACTCCTCCCCCTTAGTCAGCCCTTAATAGGGAAAGAGACCTTACTTTTTTTTTTTTTTTTTTGAGACAGTCTCACTTTGTTCCTCTTGGTAGAGTGCGGTGACATCATAGCTCACAGCAACCTCCAATTCCTGGGCTCAAGCAATTCTCTTGCCTCAGCCTCCCAAGTAACTGGGACTACAGGCACCCGCCACAAAGCCCAGCTATTTTTAGAAAGGAGGGTCTCGCTCTTGCTCAGGCTGTTCTTAAAACTGTGAGCTCAGGCAATCCACCAGCCTCGGCTTCCCAGAGTGCTAGGATTACAGGTATGAGCCACTGCGCCCAGCCAGAGACCTCACTTATTGACAGAAGTGGTAACAAAGTCACATTGCATTATAGCCCACTTTGTAGGCAGTCAGACGGGTAAGATGCAGGGATAGAAACTGAACTGAGCATGCCTTTTCCTACTTCACATTTTCATTTAGACCCAGTCTGTAACTTCTGAAAGATGGCAGTATCGTTTCAGCTTTTATTTTGTTTTATTTTTTTGAGACAGAGTCTCAAGTGTCATCCTGGGTAGAGTGCCCTGGTGTCATAGCTCACAGCAACCTCCAACTCTTTGGGCTTAAGCGATTCTCTTGCCTCAGCCTCCCAAGTAGCTGGAATTACAGGTGCCTACCACAATGCCCAGCTATTTTTTTGGTTGTAGTTGTTATTGTTGTGTGGTGGGTCCAGGCTGGATTTGAACCTGCCAGCTCTGGGGTATGTGTCTGGCACCTTAGCCACTTGAGTTATAGGTGCTGAACTCATTTTCAGCTTTTAAAATTTAGTGAGTTAGTTGGGCGGCACCTGTGGCTCAAGGAGTAGGACGTTGGCCCCATATACTGGAGGTGGTGGGTTCAAACCTGGCCCTGGCCAAAAAAACTGGGGAAAAAAAGCCAGTTAGTTATATTACTGTGAACTAGTAAAATAATTAATAAATGTTAACATTTGCACATCATTTTCATTAAGAAATAAATGTCTTTGAGTGAACCAGTGCCTGCCAACTTACCCATTAATTATCAGAGTACTAAAAACACCCTTTACGTGGCATCAAAAGTACCTTGGTAAAATTAGCCATCAATCATCTTTTGCCAACATGAGTCAGCTTGTCATCTTTCCTTGCAATTCAAACTGCCAGCCTGGTGAAGAGAGGGGAGCCTTTTCTTGCTAGAAATAGAGGCTGAGTCGTCTCACTCTCTCTATATAGTTGGGGTGCTAGACAGATAGTTTTGCTACAGAGGATGTTTCTATTAATAGTAATTTCTATTTCCTACTTCTTTTGTTTAAAAATAAAGGTGAAAACACTTTATCATGTGATAAAATTAACTTATTCATGGTCTTCTATTTCCTATGTTTTGCTGGGGTTTTCTCATATTTCTTGTTGGACCACTTTAGGGATAAGCTCTAAGGGGCAGGAGCTAGGTCTATCTACATTGTTCTTTTTCTTTTTTAAAGAAATCTCTTTTTAAAAAAGTTGTAAAATATAGCATAATTAAGAACAATGCATAAAATGTAATAGTAAAGTTTTTCAGATTATTATAAGGCAAACATTTAGGTCAAGAATAAACTATTGCTAGCATCCCAGAAAGCCCTGCGTGTCCCTTCCCAAAGACATCTTTTCACTCTCCCTAAAGGTAATGACCATCCTGACTTTCATGGTTATCATGTCCTTGATTTCTCTAGGAGTGGAATTTCTGGGTCACCAAATGAGCATATATTCAGTTTAGTAGTCAATATTGCAAAGAGTTTTCCAAAGTGGTTGAACTATTTTACACACTCTTCAATAGCAAATGGGAAGTTCTCTTGCTTTCCATTCTTTTTAGCACTTTGCATAATGTCTTTTAAATTTTTAACCAATTAGTTGAGTGTTTAGTGATGTCTCATTATGGCTTAAATTTGCATTTCCCTCACAATTAATGATATTTAACCCCTATTCATGTTTATCGGCCATTTGGATATCCCTTTTTGTGGAAAACCTGTTCAAGTCTCCTGCCCTTCATTCTATTGGGTTCTCTGTTGTTTTACTTTGAATTAACTTCTAGTAGTTTTTATATAGCCTGGTTATATTCCTCTTCTCAGTTACATCTCAGGTAAAACTACCTTCTCCTACTCTTGTTTGTCTTTTCATTCTCTTCTGCCTATCAAAACAGAAAACACTCTCCTTAGCAAAGTATCTCAAGAATGGAAGAAAAAGTATTCAATGTATACAGCCCTAATATGAAGCAAATTTATATCTTTTGTACTGTTCTAACATTTGCTCCAATGGTGCAAAAGAAATGGTGGATAAAACGGTGGCATCAAACTGTGCAGTTGCCATGGTACTCTGTGTGGCCACACAACTGCAGGAAGAAGTTACAGTTTCTTTTTTTTAAGCTGCAGTTTCGTTCGAGAATGGCTTTGATGAAACAGTAAACATTATTCGTGTTATTAAAGTGCAACCCTTGACCACACATCTTTGTAATATTCTGTGTGACAAAATGAGAAGTATGTGTGCAGCCCTTCTGCTACATTCCGAAATACTATCACATCTCAAGGAAAAGCACCTGTATGATTGAGTTATTAGCTGAGCTAGCCACTTTTGGCCTGGAACACTATTTTTTATCAATATAGTAGAACTTCTGCAAGTTGACCACCTAAGGTGCTGTAACAAACTAGTCAACATACAGAGGTGGTCAACGTAAGGAACGAGGGCTACTGTACTGATACATATATGTAGGTCTATGAAAATAAGTCATATCGAGGTGGTCAAGGTAGGGAGGTGGTCGACTATGGAGGTTCTACTGTATTTTGAAAGAACGACAAACTATAGTTATAGAGTTTTGCCAATTTGTTAGATATCTTCTTTAAAAGAAATGAATTGATCCTGTCACTTCAAGTAAAACATCTGTAAGTATTTGGTGCCACTGATGAAATTAGAACCTTCAATCCATCATTAGAATTTTGAAAAACTTATGTCCATTATTGTGAATTGACAGTTTCTCAGAACTTCATCTTTTCCCTTGATCTAGTTGTTATTGGTTAACAATTGTGATTTTTAAAAAACTGTGGAATGAGATTTGTCAATGTCTAGAAGATCTTTGTGACTCCTTGAATATGTATTTTCAAAATAGCCAAAAATACAGGATGTAGTAGCACAATGTATGGGTCAAGGATCTGTTGGGAGTGTAGAATAGACAAATGGATTTGTATGTAAAAGTATAAAAAGTTCATTGATATACTTTTATATACTCTGTTGCAACCTTATATACTCTGTTGTAGCCAACTTAAAGAATCTACTGCTTGTGAAGTTTGATACAGTATCAAACAATATACACAGTTATCTGCAAAGGCAATTAAAATAGTTTTTTTAAAACTAGTCTCTGTGCAAGGCTGGACTGTATTCATGTTTTTCCACTAGAACAGCATGGCAATAGATTGAATACAGAAGCTGATATGAGAAGCCAGCTATCTTCTTTTAAGTCAGACATTAAAGAGATTTGCAAATTGTAAAATAATGCCATCCTTTTCATTATTTGTTTGGATTTTGAAAATATAGTTATCTTTCCTAGAAATGTTTATGTTAACATGCAGTGGACTTGTTGATTTAAATAAACGAGTAAATATTTTACAGCATCTCTATTTAAATTTCGAATGTGGCATGTATCAATAGAATCCATAGAAACTAAGAGACTGAAGCATAATAATTTTTGAGACTGTAAATAGGTCCTGGGACCAAACAATTGGGAACTCTAGATTCATTTTTCCTTTTTTCTTTCAAAATCTCAGCACTTTAGGGTGGCACCTGTGGCTCAAAGGAGTAGGGCGCCAGCCCCATACGCCGGAGGTGGCGGGTTCAAACTCATCCCCAGCCAAAAAAAAAACTTCAAAAAAAAAAAAGAAAAACTCTCAGCACTTTTAATTTTAGTGGCCACAGGGAGAAGGAACTGACAAATATTTGCATGTTATCTTGGGGACTGATTTTAGGTTCCTAATGGAATTAATTCAGTGGTCTTTTGAAACCATAATTCTTCTTTTTCTAATTATTTTTATGGCGCAGTGTTTTGTTCTGCCAGTTTTTGTTATAAGCCTGCTTTGTCAAAGACAAGGTCAGGAAGTGACATCACAACACCCCAGCAGCCTGTGGTGGTTTCTAACTTTAGAGATGCCTGTTTCAGGGTAGCTTCATGCTAAACCTTTGCTTGACTCAAGCAGAACAGAGTTTACTTCTGAGCAAGGGGTCAGGGCTGTAAGCACTAAAAATTAAAGCTCCCACTGCTCCAAGATCAGTGGACGGGTGCATCGGGAGCCTGGCCGCGTCTGCGGAGCTCGTTACTAACCAGCAAGCTGCTTCCCCAGTCCAGACCCTCGCAAACAGAGCCTGACTAGTTTCTTGCTTTTTTTCAAACTTCACACCCCCCCGCCCCCCGTTGTCCTGATGTGGTACTCTCTCAGTAGGACTGAGGTTTGGGCAGACAGAAATGTTTAATTTGTTTTGATGGAAACATGACTTGCTCCAATGTTAATTTTCGTTACACTTCAATTTTATTTCGAGCACTCCCTTCTCTCTCTGCCCTTTTTTGTTTCCAATGAACGAGCAAGACCGCAGAGATTCTGTTTTCCAGGCGGTGGATATTGGTAACCCTTTTCTTGAGTTACCCCAGTAGCACCCCATGCCAGTGGACGGGTTGGAGGTAGGAAACCTGTTTCTCTTTCCTGACGCTTCGGCATCATTATTTCATCCTGGTGGCGGAGGTTTCCGTTGTGGAAGTCAAGATGGTAGTTGGGGTCCCAGCCCCATCGTGGCCCAGGGTTGCAGATGCTTTTTTAAATGTATGTCAGAAATTACCTTGGATTTGTAAAATGGCAATTTAGCCCTCGTGGTATTTTGGAGAAAATTACCGTATTTGCTGTGTCTAATGCGCTGCCACGTATTGCATGCCCATCTTTTTTGGCCCACACTTTCAGAAGGTGGCCAGCTCGCTCCTGGAGAGGCACAGCTGGGGAGGGCTGACACTTCCCGGCAAACCGCAGACCGCACTGCCCTCCGGCAGCCCCCTGCTCTGGGAAGATCCTCCTCCTCTTTCTGCTGGGAGCCCTTCCCTCCCTGCCGCCAGCAGCATGGGAACTTTTGGGGGTGCTTGTGCAACCAGGCAGGTCCCTGGGGCTGTCCTGGGCTCCTAGTCCCCTCTGCATGGCCAGTCTGGGTCTCGGCCCTCGTGCTTGCAGCCCAACGCAGTCGCCTCCCGTAACTGTTGAGCTCTGTGGAGGCCACTCTGGCCTGCTCCTGCCAAATCCCAGACCCTTCGGGATTGGGATCCTGTGTGCCTGGTGGGCCCAGGGGGAGGGGAGGCTGCTGGATCCCCGCCTCCCAAGCTGCACTACTTATGTTTAATGCACATCCTTATGTTTCCTTCGAAAATCTGGGCAAAGGTACACATTATACACAGCAAAGTACGGTAGCTGCTTCCCCTATGAGTTTACATTTGGTTACAAAATCTACTGGGTTGAGCAATCCTTCTAAATTATCTCCATTAGGACCAGTGGATCAAGAGATCCACCCATCCATCCACAGAGTACTTAGGTATAAAATTATAAAATTGTGTAATTGATGTCTGTATTCACACACAGGTGTGTGCATGGCTCACTCACGATGCTTGTTTATTCTCACCAGAATTCAAAATTTGGTGTGTGGGTGGAGACACAAACAACTAGACAAGTTAACCCAAAATGCCAGGTGGAGGTGATGCGTGTTGTGGAAATAATGAGACCGAGTGAGCGGACAGAGATGGGGCTTTGGCGTGTGCTGTTCTGTTCAAATTGGGTGGTCATGGGGGCCCCTCTGATGAGTTGCCATTTGAGCCAGAGGCCTGCAGAAAGGGAGGGATGGACCTCCAGGCTGTCTGTGGGGAGAGGAAAGAGCCAGCACAGAGACCCTAAAAGGAAGCCTGGCCAGTGAGTTAGAATTACAGCCGGGGAGGAATGTGGCTGAGCCCTGAGGTCCAGGAAGGGGCCTGTGTTGGCTCAAGCTTGGCACCTGCTAACCTCACTTCCCTTTTGAAGAACATGCTTTTGGCCCTTAAGTGGCTTTCACTTATGTTTGGTGTTTGCTTACGATGTGGCTGATTGAACGTGTCTTTGCCCCCTGGGCTAGGGGCTTCTAGGGCACAACGGGACATCCATTGGTAATGACTTAATATACTTTGCTGAAGTGAAAACTCTTTTGAGTTCCTCATGAGACTTTCTCCAGTTGTGTGAATTCCTCCATGGTTTCTTACTGTTAACCTCTAAATTGGGAACCATGGCACAGCTTAAAAAGCATTACAAGTTCACATTGACTGTCTGGAGAGCTGTAACAGGTCCGTGCACTGCTAACTATATAATTAGCTGTAATTCAATCCTGGTTATGTGTTATTAAGAAATTGCTCCCATCTGTGCACCTGTCCCACCTAAGGCACAGAAATATAGGCTCAGCTGGTGTCTTCTGTTGGGAACCATCATTTGTTTTAATAAATGTTAGTGACATACCTCTGCCAAACATCTGGAGAGGTAAATAGACTGGCCTCAGTCTAGGGTCATTGTAGGGCTACAATTTTGATACTTATTTCATGTAAATATGGATAATTCTATTATCTGGGTCCTTAAGTTTGGGATTTAACAAGTAGTAAGAATAGGAGCTTTAAAAAATATGGAATAGCAAGGGAGGATCTGTTGATCACTTGAGAATTTTGAAAGATGGACCTTCTCAGGACACAGACTGAATCAGAATCTTTGGGGAAGGGGGCCAAGGAAACAGATTCCTAAAGAGCACGTTGGCTGAGTCTAATCACCCTGGCCACGTTTGGACACCCTTGCTGTACCTGACACTACATTAATTTGATTAAGGTAAAGTTTTGGCTTCCCCAAAGATTGGGAAGTTTGCTATTTGAAAAAACACACAGTGGAAATGTATAGGGGAATGTATTGCTTTGGTATAATTTTAGTCCTCAAAAAAAAAAAGGGGGGGGAGTGTATTGCTTTGGTGCAGGCTTTAAAATTGATAAAGCTCCTGATGTATTCTTTCAAGAACCTTAAAACATGCTGTGACAGGGTCAGATTATATAGTTTTTGGATTATTAGGGGGAGGAAAATGAGTCTGAGAGGCTACGGGCCTTGCTGAAAATGTCCGCAAGCACTCAGGGCTGACACAGAGACTGGTGGAAGTGATAAATGAGGATGGTTTAGCTGGAGACAAGTTACAGGTGTTTCCCTTTTCTTAGAGTAATGGGGGGGAGGAAGAGTTTATTTAAAAGTGGGTCTGATTAAAAGGTTTGCTTTGGACTTATAAGTCCAAACAACCATTCTGAAGGAGCGACTCTATTTTTGAAAGCAATGACAACACTTGTGAAAGTAAATTTCTTGCATCTTTATCAGTTTTGGGGTTACAATGGCACTTGTGTGCTAATTCTTAGAACCAAGGACTGCTCACATAACTCTGTGCCCATTGCTCTGATTGACTTGAAAGACTGATAACATCTACTTCACAACTTCACACTGGCTTTCTCAACACTGCCCAGAACAGGGTTGTTTTTGCAAAAATCTTTGAAGATAGCAGTTTTTCCACAGCTAGGTGTGGCTTTGTCAGGGCGATGGCGCCTGTGACCTGGACTTGCCTTGTCAAGCGTTTGCTGTGATTGGAGGGATGGGCTGGTCAAGTTCATGACCTCCCATATTGACCATGAGATCTCAGTTTTTGATCTGGAGCTGATTTTTATTGTGTAGGCTGGATTAAGGGACGGATTTGAGACTCAGGAAGGGTGAAGAGCAGCCATTCTCATGATAGGCAGGTATAATAGAAGGAAGGGGTGTTGAAAGGGATGACTTAAACGTGATCATTCTGTTCATCAGGGACTATCCGCATGCTCTAATCAATTAGTTTATCTATCTGAATCTCATGTTGTGTTTTGTTTTTTTTGAGGCAGGGTCTCGCTCTGTCACCCAGGGCTAGAGTGCAGTGCCGTCATCATAGCTCACCGCAACCTTGAACTCCTGGTCTCAAGTGATCTTTCCGCCTCAGCCTCCTGAGTAACTGGGACTACAGGCACCTGCTACCATCTCTAGCTAATTTTTCTATTTTTTTGTAGAGTTAGGGTTTCCTTCAGGGTAGTCTCAAGGAATCCTCCCACCTTTGCCTCCCGAAGTGCTAGGATTACAGGCGTGCTCGTGCCCTGCTTCAATATCACTGAGATGGGGATTTCAGTAATAAATACCCAGGTGATAAGTTCAGGTGTCTCTAGATGAATAATGTATTTATTATGAAAGGCAAAGTGAAGTCCAGACACTGTTCTGAAGGATAGACAGCATGTCTGAGGGCCACTGTCTTGTCTGATGTTTACCTAGGACCCACCTAGGCACAGGAAGACATCCTGGTATGTAGAGGGGTTCTTTCTAAATCTTAACTCTGGCATTGATTGTGTTAAACACATTAGAACCTCTTAGAAGGTCTTTTGTTGATCTCTAGGGCACATATACCCCAAATTCAAGACCCCTGTATGGGGTTCAGGGCATACGTATTGTTGCTGGGATTGAAGTATGTATGTCTTTAGCTTCTGGGTGGCCAATCTGCTTGTCAGGGTGACAGTTCAGTACCACTTTTATCACCTTCCCAGCCTCTCCTCAGTGAGGACCTGGAGGGTTACTAAGCCAGGGTGTGGAAGAAGCAGCTTCAGGGTCCTGCCCAGGTGTGTCTGTGACTTGTCACATCTTTTTATACCTCTTCCTCAAATGCTTAAAGGTCACTCTTTTTTTTGTTTGTTTTTTAAAAATCTTTTCTTTTGTCTTGCCTTTATTTTATTTTTGAGACAGAGTCTCACTTTATTGCCCTTGGTAGAGTGCCCTGGCATCACAGCTCACAGCAACCTTCAACTCCTGGGCTTAGGCAATTCTCTTTCCTCAGCCTGCCAAGTAGTAGGTGGGACTACAGGCACCTGCCACAATGCCTGGCTATTTTTTCTGTTGCAGTTTGGCCGGGTTTGAACCTACCACCCTCGGTATATGGGGCCGGCCCCCTACTCACTAAGCCACAGGCGCCGCCCTTAAAGGTCACTCTTAAGGACAGCCTGCAGGGGGCCTTCCACCTGGTGTACAGAATATTGGCTGCATGCTGGTGTGCCCGTGTGGTCCTGACTCCCCCTCTAATTAGGTATCACAAATAGCCTGCAGGCTGAAATCTATGACAGGCCCGTTTTGTTTTGTGGCCGGAGTGGTCCGATACTTTTGAAGTTTTCCAAGCTGAGTTCTTCAGATGGGGCTAGGTTGATGATGGTCCATATCCCTGGGGTCTGTGTTTTTTTAGTTTGAAATTCTGAATGTGAGCATCTGTGCCTGGTGTTTACTGGGCAGTGTGCAGTGGCAGAGGGGTGATTTGCAAACACTTTTTCGTGGGAAGGATTATCTGACTTAACCTGGGATCCAAAATGAAGATGCTTTCCTGAACCACGCAGTGTGCCCACCTGCTCAGCTGCACCCTGCGTAGCGGTTTGGACAAGAGAGTCTCACTGTTCTGGGGAGCTTTGGAGGAGGTGTGGGGAGAGAAGTAGCTCTTCGTTTGCTTATATGTTTGAATCAGAAAATAAATCAACTTTCAGATAATAAATCTATTTTTCTTTAGATTTATTATCTATTTATGAGAAAGTCGCTGTCTGGTGTCAGGGTGGCCCTGCCCTTAGCAGCGCCTCACAGTCAGGACGCCCTGAGAATTGCTGCTGGGGCTCTCTGGCTGCGCTGTCCATGTGGGGGAGGTGGACGCAGCCTTCAGCTTTAGATCAGAGGGGTCAGTTCTTCAGCCCATGGTTACTAGCTGAGTGGATTTGAACAAGAGTTGCCCTGTGTGTAACACGCGGCTAGGGACACGCACCCCAGGATTGCTGTGGTGGTTCCATTAGATCATGTACACAAGCCCATGAGCAGCTAGCCACTCAGAGTGTTGTGTTAGGGCCTCACATGGATTATCGTGTACCCACTCACTTGGGACGGAAATCCCAACCCCATTTACTTCCACGTACTCGGTGGTGAATCGTCTCAAAGACGCTGGCCAAGGGATGACTACACAGGCCCCCTTTCTCAGCTGGTTTCAAATCCAGACCGCAAGTACATCACAAGGTGCACATCACGTTCCAGGAGGGGTAATGGCCATGGTGGCCGGGGTTTCTAAGTGCTTTTGGTGGGAGGTGCTGTGAGTGCAGCTGAGCTCCAGCGTGGGGCACCGTCCCTAAGGTGGCAGGAAGGATTCGCCACCTATGGGAAGAGCACACTCTGCTTTACCAGTGTCCTGCCTGCCGGGACACAGGCACATGTCTCACCCCTGCTTGTAAACCTGCCCAGCAGGACCAGTGTCCTGCCTTTCCCTGAGCCCCTGTGCAAGGGTCCAGCTGCTTGCTGCTGCGTGCGTGACATCTGCTGCTGAGGACTCGTGTCCTGGCGGTTTTAGGGGTGTAGGCCAGCCCTGCTCATGGGTGTCCAGCTGACAGGCAAGCAGAACAGGACGAGGGCCCTGGTTCCCCGGGAGCGGGACCCTGGGAGCCACAGGCCAGATAATTGCTTTTTGGGATCTCCATGAAAACCAGCCCATATGCTGTTCAGTTCTTTAGCACACAGATAGAAATGCTGTGAGCACCTTCTCCTTTTAACTCTGTGGAAATGAATGACTTCATGCTCATAGGCGGTTTTAGGTCTGTGTCTCAGGAAGAAGACATGTTTTTAAAAGCAGATGCTCCTTGGTATCAATTTCTTATCTCTACATGGTGGGATGTTAAGTGCCAAGGAGGCCAGTATTGTACACTGTTAAGAATCCTTGATCTTGGCCCCTACCTTTCCCCTATACTACAGTGTTTTTCAACGTTTTTATCTCATGGTACACTTGAACCTGTAATTAAACTTCCATGGCACACTTGAATTATGTTGATTAAAAAAAGTAAAAAAAAAAAGAAATATATACTTACTGTGATTTGAACTTCTTTTGAAAATAATTTAATTAATGATCTTTAAAAAGATCACCTCGGATCCTTTCATGGTACACTGGTTGGAAATCACTGCTGTGCTAGAATCTTTGTTTCTTTCTGAGACAGAGTCTCACTATGTCAACTTCTGTAGAATGCTGTGAAGTCACAGCTCACAGCAACCTCAAACTCTTGGGCTTAAGTGATTCTCTTGCCTCAGCTTCCCAAGTAGCTGTGACTACAGGTGCCCACCACAACACCTGGCTAGTTTTTTGGTGGTTGTTATTGTTGTCATTGTTGTTTAGCAGGCCGGGGCCAGTGCATGTGACTGGCGCCCTAACCACTGAGTACCGGCCTTGAGCCTGCACTAGAATCTTTTTTAAATTTGGTCCCCAGCGGATGCCCTGATGACGTGCGGCCCATCGAGCTGGAGTGAACATGGTTGTTTACTTTGTTAACTGTTCACAAATCCTTGGAGTTCATTCACTCCCCGTGGATCTCTTTGTAGTCTCTGGTCTTTTCCCAAGTGTTCACCTTTGTTTATTAAATTAGTCTCTCATTTATAAGCTAAAGTGTGTGCTGACTTTTGTGGTTTTAATTTTATAGGCTTGGTTGTCTTTGACTTGCAGACGGCTTCTCTAGCTTGAGTCCATAAACGGTTTGGTTTGCTTGCTGGCTTGTCTTGTGTAGGGCTTACTTACTATCCGGTTTCTTCTTAAATTAAAATTTGTGATGTTAAGTGAAAATCCACTTTAAATCTAGTACCTGATTATTAATTAAAGTGTCTCTTGTGCATTTTGGAGGAAAAAATTACCATCTTGTTGCCCGTGAGGGGGAACATATTTTGAGAAACAATGGTTACCTCATGTGTGCATTTGGGTTAATCTGTTCGCCCTGCTCCATATTGCCCGCCCACAGGGCCGTATAAACCCAGTGAGCTGGTGTAAAGCTGGGACCTCATGTGTGGATTTGGGTTAATCTGTTTGCTCTGCTCCATATTGCCTGCCCACAGGGCAGTATAGACCCAGAGAGCTGGTGCGAAGCTGCGGAGCCCAGCAGGTTTCATCTTGTTAAAGGCTCCTTGGGAGCCCCTGCTGCCTTGGTGGTAGAGGGGCTCTAACTCCGGGTGTTTGCTTCTGGTTTCCAGTGCATTGGTGGCCCATGGGGTGTGAGGAGGGGACTGGTGGGGCTAAATTACTCCTTCTACAGTCCCCACCATGTTCTTGTCTTCTTGGATGGTCTTCCTTCCTCTCTCCCGAGTTTCCCTCAGCTTTGGCAAAGACAACATCACATACAGCCAATGCACCTCACTTTTTTTTTTTAATGGGGCTGCTCATTTTTATTTTTATTTTATTTTTTTTTTATTAAGTCATTTATACATAGATCATGAATACATTTATGCCATTATGGGATTCAATGTGTTGATTATTTGTACAAATTGGAGTGCTTACATCCTACTAACCAACTTAGCCTTCACCTCATTTACCCAATTACAGTGTTAAGACATTTGTGTTCTACACCTGATAGATCCAACTTGTACTTGCAATATGCTCCATAGGTGTGGTCCCCCTACTAACCCTCCCTCTATCAACCTACCCTCCTCCGTTTCCCTCTCCCTCTGCTT
>CAUYON010144261.1:0-12738 GCA_963573935.1 Arctocebus calabarensis
AAAAAAAAAAAAAAAAAAGAAAAGAAAAGAAACAGGGAAAGTCCTCCTCCAGGAAACCCAAGATGGTGGGGGAGCTGGTTGCCTCCCTCAATCTCACTTCCCCACTATAGAAACCATAGCTGTGGGGAAAAAAATTCCACATACGCTTAGTACAAGGTAAGTTGAGGGGAGAGAAAATCCAATTCTCTTACCATCTACTTGGATTTTTCACTTCCCTATGGCCCTAGGAACTATCTCAACCTTACATTTGAGTTCTGGGAATCCTGCTGGTGAAAATCTTGGTAGTTTATATTTGTTTTTCATTTTCTCTGGGGGAGGAATGAAGCCAGCTTGCTGCCATTTTGTAACTGCAATATATCATTTAATCTTCAAAATTACCCTAAGAAAGGAGATGCTGTTATTATTCCCATTTTATAGACAGAACAATGTGAGGTTCTAAGAGGATAGGTAGTTTGACCGAGACCACACAGCTGGTTAAGTGGCTATAACCCATTGGATCTTAAAGTCCATGACCTTAGTCCTTAGCTATACAGTGAGTCCTGGTTCTTGCTTTTGCACACAGTTGTGTGAGGACACAATTTCCAGAGCTGCAACAGTCTTCTTATGACCATGAAGGAAAATCAAGAGCAATTCAGAGCTGCTAATCTATAACCGTGGCACCGCTGAGCTGCTAAACTAAACCTAGACCCACCTACTCTGACTTTCTTGTGCAAAATAATTAAAAGGCTTATCTCACTGTGAGTGAGATATTCTAGTACTTGTGGCAGAAGCCTTTCTAGAGCACATATTTTCGATTGCTTCTCCATTCTTTGTTTTCTTTTTTTTTTTTTTTTAGACAGAGCCTCAAGCTGTCACCCTGGATAGAGTGCTATGGCATCACAGCTCACAGCAACCTCCAATTCCTGGGCTCAAGCGAGTCTCTTGCCTCTGCCTCCCAAGTAGGTGGGACTGCAGGCGCCCACCACAACACCCAGTCATTTTTGGTTGCTGCCGTCATTGTTGTTTGGCGGGCCCAGGCTGGATTCGAACCCACCAGCTCAGGTGTACGTGGCTGATGCCTTAGCCTGTTGAGCCACAGGTGCCGAGTCCCCAATCTTTGTTTTCAATTGGATCCTTCTTTTGGGCCCACAGTCATGCTCGAGCTTCACCATCTACAGCCACAATTTACCCTGCACTTATCTCTCTTTACTGGCCACTGTTCTTTCTTTCCTTTCATGGCCAAGTCTCTATAAAGAGTAGATGACACGGGTGGCGCCTGTGGCTCAGCGAGTAAGGCGCTGACCCCATATACCGAGGGCTGCGGGTTCAAGCCCAGCCCCGGCCGAACTGCATCAAAAATTAGCCGGGCGCTGTGGCGGGTACCTGTAGTCCCAGCTACCTGGGAGGCTGAGGCAGGAGAATCGCTTGAGCCCAAGAGCTGGAGGTTGCTGTGAGCTGTGACTGCACCGCACTCCACAGAGTGTGATAGAGTGAGACTCTATCTCCACAAAAAAAAAAAAAAAAAAAAAGAGTTTATTACACATTGAATTTGCCCTTTGTTTATTATTCATTCTGCAATTCGCGCTGGGTTGTTCCCCGCCCCCACCCCACTTCTTTTCTTCCCTTTCTCTACATCACACAAAAAAAAAAAAAAAAAAAAAAAAAAGAGTAGATGACACATGTAATTTGCACTTTCTTACTTATTCATTCTGCAATTCTCTCTGGCTTCTTCCCCTCCCACTCCACTAAAAGTGTTTTAATCTAGACCACTAATAACTTCCTACTTTACAAACCCAACCTATGCTTCTTTGTCGTCTTCTTACCTGAACTCTCTGTGGCTTTTGGCTTTGGTAACCACTTCTGCCGCCATGAAACGTTATTTGCCTGTGGCTTCTTTGACATCGCCCTCACCCAGTTCTCTTTTAACCTCTCTGGCTCCTTATTGTCCATGTCCTTCCTGAGTGCCTTCACCTCTTAAATGTCAGCTTCTGTGGGGTCCTATTCTCCCACCCTCTTCCTTTTTTACACTCAATGGCTGTTTCCATTCAAAGATGAAAGACTGCTTTCTTGAGAACTGGGAACCTATTTTAGGCTCCTCCCTCAAGGGAAGATGAGTCAAGGGTGCTCTGGTAACATATTCTTTCCCATTGGATTATGCGCTTAGTCATAGACTGATTTGTGTCACTTCCTCCAAAAGATATGGCGAAGTCATAACTTCCAGGGTCACAAATATGACCTTATTTGCATACAAGGGTCTTTGCAGATATATACAAGTTGAGATGAAATCATAGGATGAACCCTAATCCAACACAATTAGTGAGCTTATAAGAAGAAGAGACACAGAAACCAAGAGAACACCATGTGTTGGTAGAAGCAGAAACTGGAGTGGTGTATTGATAAGCCAAGGAACATCAAGGATTGACAGCCACCACCAGAAGCCAGAAAGAGGCAAGAAAGGGTTCTCTCCTACAGATTTCAGAGGGATCATGACCCTGCTGACACTTTGACTCCAAACTTCCGTCCTCCAGAACTATAAAACAATGCATTTCTATTGTATTAAGTCACTGGATTTGTGTATTTTGTTACAGAAGCCCTAAGAACTAGTATGTATTTTCTCCATTATCCTGGAGCTCCTTATCTAAGCAACCAGTTAAAATTTGCAGTCTCTTTTGTCTTAAGAATATTTTGCTTTCAACTTTCCCCTAGTTCAAGGGTTCTCAGGCTTTCAAATATCGTATATCAGTTTTTTATTTTAATTTGAAGATCAACATTAGGTTTTCAACTTCTAAGTTTGTCATTAATCTTATCCTATAGGGGCAGCAGAAAAAAACTACCTTCTAAGCACTAAATGTTCAGAATAAAGTATAGTTCTTTAAATTAAATACTTTGGATTTTATAAGAAACTCACTGCTTTATCTCAACTTGTCCAGTTTTGTTTACGATCCATAAAAACATTGTAACAGAAATATTCAAGAGTCTATGTGATATATGACAATGAAAACTATTAACACATAAATATTCATAGCCTCGTCTCTGTTCTCAAACATCTTCCCCTCCCTTTCCAAATTTTCTTTGGACATATTATGAAATTGGGGTAATAATCAGCAAGAGGAAGAATTCAAGATGCAGAAGCTGGAAACAATAGTGAGCATTTAATTTTTTCCTAATTTAAAAAAATTTTTTTTGGTAGAGATGGTCTCAAACTCCTGACCTCAAGCAATCCTCCCACTTTGGCCTCCCAAAGTGCTGGGATTACAGGTATAAGCCATCATCCCTGGTAAGAATTTCTTTTAGAAAAGGTAGAGAATTATCTCTTTCAAAAAAGCTCCGATGGAGGGAAGGTGGAGAAGCATGCTTAGGTTTAAAGACATAAGAGTTAACTTGAAAATGATAAACAATGAAGAAAAATGAGTTTTACGAAATTTGATGTACATTGTATGTGTTCTCTTTTCATTACCTTCTTGAGAATCTGAGGTAGAAATTTAAATCTTTCAATTATTTTTTCCTTCTGGACTTGTATCTCTTATTTTATTTTTTAAAAATAAATTTTATTGTGCATACCATGATGTTATAGATACACATATACATACAATAACAAAATTAGTACAGTTAAGCAAATTAACATATTCATCATCTCATAGAGTTTGCCCCCTCCCTTTTTTTGGCAAGAGCAGATAAAAGCTACTCATTTGGCATGAATCCCATATACAGAACAATTTTATTGCTAACAGACTTCTATCTTTTTGGATGTTATTCAGTGTAGGACCAAATCACAAGGCAGCCGGGCCTTATAAAGGGCCTTACATATGACTGCTATTAGAGGCAGTAACGTATAGTGGTTAGGGTTAAGGGGCTCTGGAATCAGAAGCCCTTTGTTTGAATCCTCGCCCCAATCTTTTCCCCAATCCTTTTTCTGTGTGTTTGTCAAAACAATACTGCTCTGGGCCTCATTTCCCTATCCATGAAAGGGAGATAACAGAACCTACCTCACTGGATTGTCAGAAGGATTGTATGACTTAATACAGTGTAAGTTACTTGGGATAGTGCCTTGGCTACGGAAAACCCTCAGTTGTTAGCTAGTAATAAAACAAATCTAAACATAATTTCTCGGCTAAACGCCTATGGCTCAACGGGCTAAGGCGCCAGCCACGTACACCTAAGCTGGCGGGTTCGAATCCAGCCCGGGCCCGCCAAACAACAATGACGGCTGCAACCAAAAAATGGCCAGGCGTTGTGGCGGGCGCCTGTAGTCCCAGCTACTTCGGAGGCAGAGGCAGGAGACTTGCTTGAGCCCAGGAATTGGAGGTTGCTATGAGCTGTAATGCAACAGCACTCTACCCAGAGTGATAGCTGAGGCTCTGTCTCAAAATAATAAAAATAAAAATAAACATAATTTCTCACCTACTTAAACCAAACAAACCAAAAACACCTTTCGTGGCTCATCGTTCCTGAACTTCTTGGCACGGCACCCGCCAAGCCTGACCTCGATTTGCCAGAGGACGCTTAAGCGCCGGCTACCCTCTAGCGGCCCGAGCCCCACTCGCGCGCTCCGGGCGCCTGGTCGCAGCTGGCTCGCGGTCCAGGCTCCCTTCCTCATCCTCGGCAGCATCCTCTGCGTCCTTCTCCGCCAGGACAGACCTTCCCAGGCCCCTCCCTGGGCTCCCAGCACTTCGGACCTCTACTTGAGCTGTTCTCTGGTTGCATGTTCTACTTGCATCAAGGATCTGACTCGACCGCTGGAGGGGAATAGAAAGGAGACTGGAATCCCAAGATGCTCAATTAATATGGACACAAAGGAAAATGCTGTACCTTCTACCTAAAATACCAAACGGGATGTTCTGGGTGGGGAGGGAGACTTGGTCGGCAGGAAATGTCATTCTACCCTACGACTGGTTGCCCAGGTGCCCGGCTGGCCACGTCGCCAGTGCAAGGGGCGGGGTTCCCCTGAGAGGACCCCGCAGGCCTCCAGCCTGGCCCCGGGCATCCGCGGTCACGTGACGCCTCCGGCACAGCTGGAGGCGGGTCCCCGCCCTCCCCCGGGAGCCGGGCGCTGGAGAGGGCGCGGTGCATTGTGGGCAGAGGGGCGGGGGTTGGGAAGATGGCGGCTCCCAGCCTCCTCAACTGGAGGCGGGTTTCTTCCTTTACGGGGCCGGTCCCCCGCGCCCGGCACGGACACCGGGCCGTGGCCATTCGGGAGCTGATGATAATCTTTGGAGGGGGCAACGAGGGCATCGCGGACGAGCTGCACGTCTACAACACAGGTGGGCGCGGCGGCGGCTGGTCGGCGCCGCCTGTGGGAGCCGGGGAGGGGGAGGGGAGGGGAGGCGAGGCTGCGGCCGCGGCCCTGACAGCTGTCACCGCCCGGTCATTGCTTTCCCGAGAGGCAGGCAACGGAGAGCGCGGCCTGGCAGGGCGGCACGGGTCCCGCCGTGTCCCGGACGGTAGCTCTGTGTCCGCGGGGCCCACGGGGCGGAACGGAGCTGAGCGGGGAGCCCTGGTCCTCGGGAGGGCGGTTCCGGCGCCCCCGCCCCGGGCGTGCTGGCTGACTTAGGCTAGAGGGACACTGTTTGCCCCTGGCTGGACTATTCCACGGTCTCTCACTCCGAGATCCCAAGATCCCTCTCCCTCAAATAGCGAAACCTACTGCAAACTAATGCTCCTGCGGTCCTTCCCCGTCTGTGCCTACCTGCCTTAAGAGGACGAGAATCTAGAGGGGTGAGCAGGGATAACCAGGGCCCTTCTGATGCTTTCACCCCCAATACAGCCCGCTATCCAGGGGATAGCAGCCGAAACTCCCCCCATTGGTAGCTCTCTAAACTGGCGGAGGAGAAGGTGAGGGCGACCTCGTCTCTGCAGAGTCGGTGTTCGTGCAGACGCTGAGCGGTGCAGCGCGCTTCTGGACTGGTCCTCGGAAAGGGAACTGTCATAAGTTGAGCGCCACTGCAAGACTTAAGTACCTGTGGTCATGGAGGCTCTGCCTTTCAGTACCTGTGTGGAATACAAAGGGGATTGGCATTTCATTTTTCGCACAGATACTCCAGCTGTAACAGACATCTCTGCCCTTAGTTGGACTACTTGTAGAACTTTGGGTCTGCGTCATGACCACTTATGTTTTTTTGACCAAACAACTTAATCACAGTGATCATGTAAAGGTTAGCAAAGTACTGGAGTGCGAAATTTTTATTTTGTCACCCTCTTCCTTCTCCCAGCACCTCACTACATAAAGATAAAAAAGTTATCGACAATTCGACACAGGGTAGACTCCTTGGCTGTGGAACAAATTAGACTTGGTTTGAAGTTTGCTCTGCTAGTTGCCCAGATCAGCGCTAAAGTTACCAAACCTTTTTAAGTCTCAGATTTTTCAGTTGTAAAAATGGACATGATGATACTGGCACTAGTAAAAGTTAAATGAGATAGATCAGGGTGTTTCAACATTTTTGGACCATGCAATTTTTTGTTGTTGGGGACGTTTTCCTTACTGCTAGGATCCCTAGCTTCAACTCACCAGATGCTAGCTAGCCACTGCTCCTCCAGTTGGGACAACTAAGAATATCAACAGATATTGCCAAATGTCCCCTGGGGAGGGGAGGAAATCATCCCCAGTTGAAAACCACTAATACAGATGATACATATAAAATAGATAATACTCTTATGATAAATATTGTTTGCTATAATTGGCTTTAATTTTATTTTGGCAACTAGTTACAAATCAGTGGTTCCTACCAGCTGTTAGAGGAGATATCCCTCCAGGCTGTGCTGCCCATGGATTTGTCTGTGATGGTACCAGAATTTTAGTTTTTGGAGGAATGGTTGAATATGGAAGATACAGCAATGAGTTGTATGAGTTGCAAGTAAGTGCATTTAAATTTTGTTATTTCAGTCTGAGGCTTTAATAATGATTGCTGGTAATTCTTCAAAAGATTGCGAAATATTTCATTAGTGTAGATAAAATAGTATGAGTTTCACATTTTATGCCTTCAAAGACAATGTTTCTGTTTCATTTAAAAGCCAAAGTTTCTAATGTGAGTTTTTCCTGTATGCCTAGTGCAACATTTGTAACATCAAGTTATGTTACTTATCAATTGTACAAGTTATGTGTTTAGGTTTTTGTGTCCTAGTACAGTAGTTCTTCAGCTTTAACCTGCAACAGAAGCAGCTGGAGGACTTTTGAGATATTTGTTGGTAGTGGAGTCATGAGAATTCGCATTTTCTACCAAGTTCCAAGCCAATGATGCTGGTTCCCAGACTATACTTTGAAAACCACTGCTTTAGTATATAGAAATTGTCACCCTCCAACTAATAATTACTCCCCTCCATTCCCCATCCCACCCCCTGGCAATACCTACAAAAGAAGGATAACACTATGACCATTCTAAATCTGATTCTCTTATTAAACCAGACTCATACCTCTAGTTGACTTTTCTTCCATATCTGTGGATATGTTCCCTGGGCTAAGATCATGAGGGTATCTGCTAATTGGCAGATGTAGATGTATTATATCTATTTACATGCAAGTCATTTCAAAAATAGTTTCAGCTAAAGAAAACACCCATGGCTAGAGAATTAGTTTTGGAGATTGATTTGTTAAATGAGCTTTGTGTTATCTGAAGGCTAAAATATTTGGCATTCATGAATGAACTAATTTCAGAAAGTAAAACTGTATAAATTACATTTAATTTTTAAAAATCTATATAATACTTAATTTTAATATATAATTTTTCATTTGGACAATACTTTAGATATTAGCATTTATTATTATAAGCTTATCTGCTATTGCAGAAATCTGTGAGTATGGAAGACTAACCTGAATTTCTGTTTCTTTTCATTTGTCCCCGAAGTTTATTAGAGCCTTCTGATAGAATTTGAATTAAAATAGACTGATATGATGCTGTACCATTGACAATACAGGAATGATTTCCTGGTTTTGTCTGAGTATATTTATTCTCTTTTTTAGGCAAGTCGTTGGTTATGGAAAAAAGTGAAGCCTCATCCTCCTTGTTCTGGTTTACCTCCTTGTCCTCGGCTCGGACATAGCTTCTCTTTATATGGTAACAAATGCTATTTGTTTGGAGGCCTGGCAAATGAAAGTGAAGATTCAAACAATAATGTTCCCAGGTATGCTAACTCTTTTTCAGAGCCAATCCTTATTTTATGTTTTAGGTTAGGAATACTTTATTTCTTCTATCTTTATTATTAGAAGAGATGAAGTTTACCTTTGTTCATTTAAACCTAACAATGAACATATTTGTGTGTGTGTTTTACTTAGTCTCTTGAGTACATATAGATATTTTTCAAAACTATATCTTTCTTATTAAATTGATATTAATATAACTGCTCGTATCAATATATTTGTATATATTGAGCTATAAAGTACTTTAGTTATGTCATAAATGGTAATAAAAAGAAGCACATGATATTTTAAAATTAGGTTTTTCTGGGAATTTGATGATAAAAATCTGGCTATAAAATGAAGACTATCAGGCAGTGCCTGTGGCTCATAGAGTGGGACACTGGTCCCATATACCGAAGGTGGTGGGTTCAAACCTGGCCTCTGCTGAACTGCAAAAACAGAAAAATAGCCAGGCATTGTGGCTGTTGTGGCGCCAGTAGTCGCAGCTACTTGGGAGGCTGAGGCAAGAGAATCACCTAAGCCCAGGAGTTAGAGGTTGCTGTGAGCTGTGTGAGGCCCCGGCACTCTACTGAGGATGATAAAGTGAAACTCTGTCTCTACAAAAAAAATAAATAAATAAAATAAAATGAAGATTGTCATTTCCATGTTTCATACAAGAAGCTATTAGAGTGATTCACATTAACCAAATATTTTCTTTATTTATTTATTGGAGGCATAGTTTCACTTTGTCAAACTCTGTAGAGTGCTGTGGCATCGTAGTTCATAGCAACCTCAAACTCTTGGGCGCAAGTAATCCTCTTGCTACTTGCCCCAAGTAGCAGGGACTACAAATACCCACCATAGCTCCCTGTAAAGAGATAGGTCTCGCTGTTGCTCGTGCTTTGAACTTCTGAGCTCAGGCAACCCACCTGCCTCAGCCTTCCAGAACGCTAGGATTATAGGTGTGAGCCACTGTGCCTGACCAACCAAATATTTTAGAATAAATTCTTTACTCCTTTCAAGCAGAGTTAACCCACTACCAGATTTCTTTTCACATAGTGGGTTTTTTGTTTGTTTATTATTGTCTAGTAAACTTTTACAAAACAGCCATTAGGCAAATTTGATTCAAAGGGTGTAGTTTACTAACATTAGGTTGTAGATAATGAAGTTATCTACATTATTAATCCCTATTATATAGATAATGTTGGTTTTGTTTGCAAAGAACCCCTCATTCCTTTGGGGAATTGTCTTGTGTAGTTCTTTTTTAAAAAAAAATAAATTTTATTGTGTATATTTTAAGTATATAAGATGATGATACATATGTAGTAAATGTTGTCTCCTCTATGAGCAGCTATAGCTTGCTCATTAGCAAAAATCCTGAATACAACCCACTGTTGTTGACTATCATCCTCATGTTGTACATTGGATCTTCCATTTGTTTATCCTACTTATTGAGCTGCGTTGTATCCTCTGACCTACGTTTCTCCATTTCCTTCCCTCCCCCCCAGCCCTGGTAACCACTGTTTTATTCTGTTTTTATATAATAGTCACATAGTTTTGATCACATTGTCATTGTAGCACTCAAGTGTTGGAGATTTAGAGTCCAAAGGTCTGTTTTCTGATTCAGTATTCACCATGTGTATTCTTAGAGCAAGTAAACTAAGCCTTGTTTCCATAATTTGAAAAGGGAGTGATTAATTACCTATCTTACAGTATCATTGTGCTAGCTAAATAAGATTGTTGTTATAGTTTTGAAAGCACTTGCAGGTAGCCAAAGCATATAGTACAATAGTTTGTATCATCATTATAATGTCCTTCTAAAAATAACAGATACATGTATACTAAAATATCATAGAAAATTTAGGAACTCTAGAAAAGGAAAAAAGAATTATCCCAACACAATAATTCAGATACTGTTGCTTTTAGCATATGTCTTTTTAAAATTTTTCCATCAAACCAGTTTTACAAATAATGCTTACAAAAATTCCAGAACTCAGGGCCAGGCAAGGTGGCTCACTCTGTGAGGCTGAGATGGGTGGATTGCTTTAGCTCACAAGTTCAAGACCAGCTTGATGAAGAACGAGACCCCATGTCTAAAAATAGCTGGGCATTGTGGAGGGCACCCATCGTCCCAGCTACTCAAAAGACTGAGGCAGGAGAATCACTTGACCTCAGGAGTTTGAGGTTGCTGTGAGCTATGATGCCACGGCACTCTACCGAGAGTGACAAAGTGAAATTCTGTCTCAAAAAAAAAAAATCAAGAACTTAAGAAAGTATACAATGTCTTCATCACTGTCCCCTATCATAGGTCTATACACAATTCAATTTGATATGCATCTTTGGAGACCTTTTTCATGTAACATGTTGTATTAGTCAACTTCTATTAGGTTATTGTTAAAATGGGGCAAGCTTCTTAAGAATATGCTATTTGAGGACACAAATAAGTATATACCAAAAGCCTTTTTTAAAAGCTAGCACAGTTAGTGCAGTCCTCCCTTCTCAGCCTCCCCGAGTGATAGGATTACAGGCGTGAGCCACTGTGCCCCAGCCTCCCTGTGTCTGGCTTTTTTCACTTAGCATAATGTTTTTGAGATTCATCCATGTTGTAGCATATATCAGATATTTCTTCCTGTTCATTGATGAAAACATCTACTGTATAGTCATATCACATTTTGTTTATCCATCAGTTGACAGATATTTGGATTATTTTCAGTTTTTAGTGTTTATGAATAATGTTCCCATGAACATTTGCATACAGGTCTTCGCATGTGTTTTCATAACTTCATTAGTGAGTTAACAGTGGAATTGCTTTTGAAATTGTATATGATATTTTTTACAAACCATCTCATCAAGGGTAGCGCCTGTGACTCAAGGAGTAGGGTGCTGGCCCCATATACCAGAGGGGCAGGTTCAAACCCGGCCCTGGCCAAAAACTGCAAACAAACAAACAAACAAAAAAAAACATCTCATCAACTGCTTTCTATACTTGGCTTATTTTTCCCTTTCTTTACTTTTTCTTGATTTATTGTTTTTCTCTCTTTAGTGAATTGCGTTATACATGCTAATTTTATGCTTCCCAGTGACTTTCCCTCTAGTGATTTGAAAGTAATATGTGCTAATTTTGTGCTTCTTTTATTTGTTCTGAAATTAACACACACACCGAAACTGAAAATGTCTTGTCATCCTTCGGAATAACTTGCTATCTTTTTTTTTTGTAGAGACAGAGTCTCACTTTGTTGCCCTTGGTAGAGTGTCGCAGCGTCACAGCTCACAGTAACCTCTAGCTCTAGGGCTTAGGCAATTCTCTTGCCTCAGCCTCTCCAGCAGTTGGGACTACAGGCGCCCGCCACAGCCCCTGGCTATTTTTTGTTACAGTTTGGACAGGGCCGGGTTTGAACCCACCATACGTCGGTGCCCTACTCACTGAGACACAGGCGCTGCCCATAACTTGCTATCTTTTAGCATTCTTTTGCCTACCTCTTTTTTCTATATGTTCCATGTATTCTTTTTAGAGACAGAGTCTCATTTTATCGCCCTCGGTAGAGTGCCATGGCGTCACACAGCTCACAGCAACCTCCGACTCCTGGGCTTAGGTGATTCTCTTGCCTCAAGGCTCCCGAGTAGCTGGACTATAGGCGCCTGCCACAGTGCCCGGCTATTTTTGTATTTTGCAGTTCGGCTGAGGCCGGGTTTGAACCTGCCACCTTCAGTATATGGGGCTAGCGCCCTACTGGATGAGCCACAGGCACCGCCCTGTTCCATGTATTCTTGATTATTATTTTCGGGTTATAATGTTAAGAAATTACCTTTTTTTAATTTCTGTACTTACGTCTTAATGATTATTTAGATATCACAACCACAGTTGTGGACATCAATTAAATGTAACAATATATCAAGGACTAGAAGGATGCAAGGAAAAAATAACTAAAATTAAAAAAAAACCATATATAACTAGTTTCTTCATACTCCTATTTCTGTTATTCTTTCTTGGATTTCTTTTTCTTTTTCCAAGATAATATCTTAGAATTTTTTTTTTTCCAAAACAAGTGGCTCCTAAAATGTTTTAATGTTGCTCTTATACTTGAATAATAATTTAGTAGGAGATAGATACCTCAAAAAGTTATTTTGCCCAAAACTTTGAAAAACTCATATCACAGGTAACGAGTTTAATTCTAATTTCTAAAGTAAGAAAAAGCTATGTAGGACATTGCTATTACATTAAAAAAAAAGAAGTTACAAAGCAGCATTTGTTGTGTGCCTCACTTATCCATATGGGGATATTCATAGAGGTGTCTTAAAGGATATTTACCAAAATGTTTTCAGTAGTGACTATTCTTGTTATTTAGTGCCATGTAATGAACTACATCAAAAGTTAGTTACACTGGCTCGGCGCCTGTGGCTCAATGGGCTAAGGCACCAGCCACGTACACCTGAGCTGGTGAATTCGAATCCAGCCCGGGCCCGCCAAACAACAATGGCGGCTGCAACCAAAAAATGGCCGGGCGCTGTGGCGGGCACCTGTAGTCCCAGCTACTTGGGAGGCGGAGGCAAGAGACTCGTTTGAGCCCAGGAATTGGAGGTTGCTGTGAGCTGTGATGCTACAGCACTCTATCCAGGGTGACAGCTTGAGGCTCTGTCTCAAAAAAAAA
>CAUYON010144263.1:0-59630 GCA_963573935.1 Arctocebus calabarensis
TTTTTTTTTTGAGACAGAGCCTCAAGCTGTCACCCTGGATAGAGTGCTGTGGCATCACAGCTCACAGCAACCTCCAATTCCTGGGCTCAAGCAAGTCTCTTGCCTCTGCCTCCCAAGTAGCTGGGACTACAGGCGCCCGCCACAATGCTCAGCCATTTTTTTTTTTTTTTTGGTTGCAACCGTCATTGTTGTTTGGTGGCCCCGGGCTGGATTTGAACCCAGCAGCTCAGGTGTACATGGCTGGCGCCTTAGCCCATTGAGCCACAGACGCTGAGCCTTATGGTTGATTCTTAAGGTAGTAGAGTAAAAATTCTCAAAAGGTAGTCTGAAGACCTCTGTGGCATTTGACTTTCAGGTGACATGCAAATTACATTAAAATTAAAGTGAGAATAGTTGGTCACAGTGGCTCAAGACTGTAATCCTACAGCGGCACCTGTGGCTCAGTGAGTAGGGTGCCAGTCCCATGTACCGAGGGTGGTGGGTTTGAACCTGTCACTGGCCAAACTGCAAAAAAAAAAAAAAAAAAAAAAATAGCCAGGCGTTGTGGTGGGTGCCTGTAGTCCCAGCTATTTGGGAGGCAGAGGCAAGAGAATCACCTGAGCCTAAGAGCTGGAGGTTGCTGTGAGCTGTGACATCATAGCACTCTAACAACGGTGACAAAGTGAGACTGTGTCTCTAAAAAAAAAAAGACTGTAATCCTAGCATTCTGGGAGGCCAAGGCGGGTGCATTGCTTGGCTCAGGAGTTCATAGCCAGTTGTCATGGCAGGTACCTGTAGTCCTGTCTACTTGGGAGGCTGAAGCAAGAGGATTGCTTGAGCCCAAGAGTTTGAGGTTGCCATGAGCTTTGACACCATGCCACTCTACCCAGGTGACAAAGTGAGGCTCTCTCTCTCTCTCTCAAAAAAAAAAAAAAAAAAAATTAAAGTCAGAAAAATATATAGCTATAAAACTTCCAGATGAATAAACATTGCCTGTTCAAGTTTATAATATTAAGAAAAGGAAATAAATTTTAATGACATTGCTCTGCAGAAATAAGAGAGAAAGACAAGAAAGAAGACACAGAATCTGGAAAGACAATGCAGGGAGGAGGGGCACTGAGCACGTGCAGGCCAGGACACAGTCATGCAGGCGGGAGCCAGAGAATGCTGCAGAATGTCACCGTAATAACTGAAGTGGAACTACTTTTCCTTCCTGTCTCTGAATTTTTTGGTATGTCCGAATGTATTGGAAGAATATTGACCCTTCTTTCAGAGAATTTGGTGATGAATCACAAGAAATTAAGCAACTAAAAATATAGGAAATTATTGCCAGAGAAAACAAAACATTGTACCATAAGGAAAATGTATTTGGAGTATACTATGTAGCTTAGCCATGAATAATATTCACAAAATGATAATAATGTAAACACTGAATATTGGTTGAATGAAAATTATGTTATAACTTCACAGGAGAAGGAAAAGAGGAAGGAGATGTGTGTAGAATGGTGTATACGAGTAAGAATCAAATTCTTATCTTCTGTCCTGGTGTACCCACTGGGGCTCCACAAGGGATGCAAATAGGCCTAAAAAATAAACTAAAATAAATAAATATTCTCTTCATCCATAGTAGGAAGTCAGGAAAAAAAAATCTATAACTATAAAAAAAAATCAAGAAATAGCCTAAGAATATTATTTAGAAATGAAGAGATCAGTACTAGAAGAAATAGCCAAAAGTATAGAAATCATTGGAGGGAAGCTTTGGGACAGGACCCTTGTAGTACTATTTTACTGTTTAAACTGCATTATTTTGGCAAAAATTACATTTAAGACAAAAACATATTGACATTCATTTTCATAATAAAAATGTATAAATTATTAACAAGGGAATAATATTTAAAAGTGTTCTTTCTTTTTCTCTCTCTCACCTTTTTCTTTTATTCCTCTTGGCAATTAGTAGTCTTTAGAAACTTGTATTCTAACAAACGCAATTTTTTTTTTTTTTTGAGACAGAGCCTCAAGCTGTCACCCTGGATAGAGTGCTGTGGCATCACAGCTCACAGCAACCTCCAACTCCTGGGCTCAAGTGAGGCTCCTCTTCCATCTCCCAAGTAGCTGGGACTACAGGTGCCCGCCACAATGCCCGGCCATTTTTTGGTTGCAGCCATCATTGTTGTTTGGCGGCCCGGGCTGGATTCGAACCCACCACCTCAGGTGTACGTGGCTGGCACCTTAGCCCATTGAGCCACAGGCGCCGAGCCAAACGCAATTTTTTTTTAAGAGACAGTCTCGTTATGTTGCTTCAGCTAGATTAGAACTGAGGTCAACCAATTTTCCCACCTCAGCCTCCCAAGTGGCTGATACTATAGACACGTGCCATGGTACCCAGCTCCAAAGTGATTTTTATTGTTTTCTTTGGTTCTAAAAATTGAAAGACTTCATTATTATTTAGCTAACTAATAAGCATGATTATCTGCGATGAGAAAGGCCAGGTAAAGTCCTTGGATGGTGCCTGCACGAAGCAATCAGGAAAAATGGTTCTTGGAATGGCAAGGTGTTTCAGGAAGAACATTAACAGAGCCGAAGATAGTACGGCGCCTGTGGCTCAGTGGGTGGGGCGCCGGCCCCATATACAGAGGGTGGTGGGTTCAAACCTGGCCCTGGCCAACAAAAAAAATGGCCAGGCATTGTGGCGGGCGCCTGTGGTCCCAGCTACTTGGGAGGCTAAGGCAGGAGACTCGCCTAATCCCAAGGAGTTGGAAGTTGCTGTGAGCTGTGGCACTACAGCACTCTCCTGAGGGTTAATAAGTGAGACTCTGTCTCAAAAATAAAGAAAGAAAGAAAGAAAGAAAAAGAAACAATCTTGCTCTTATTTCTATCAAACTGAACTATTCCCAGTTCCCCGAAGGTGTTGTGTTTTCTTAGCTATTGTTTCTTCATGTATATTTATGAACCTCCTGATATTATCTTTTTACCATATTTGTAGGGAACTTTCCATTCTTGATGGGATTTTTAATAATTAACAGAATGACTTATCTAAAGAACATCGTTTAGCTCAAATTAAGCTGGGGCAGAAGCTTACTACGTCCTTCCTCATACCTTACTATTTCTCTCTCCTTCCCTTGTCTAACTAGGATGAACACATGGTTAGGCAGTGACTTAAGAAGCAGTGAGACAAAATACTTAAATTTAGAACTGTTGCAGGAATTCCACCAAATATGCCTTTCCATTGTGTAGACTTCTTTTAAAATGCCAAGGTCAAGATTATAGACTCACAGATTATTTTTCTTCTGCTTGTTTTTGGGGTTAACAGGCCCTAATCCTCACTACATATTTTCCCATGATGTTTCATAGTTTGATTAGGTGGGTATAGGAAGTGGTATCTGGAAGCAGGAGGAACTGGAACAACCAGCCCAGAAAAGCTAATCAAAGAATGGCAAGCTGTTGGTGCAACCTGAGGAAAAACTCTCCGTGACAAATAATGGCAATGACTCTGTTCAGTTGCAGTTCATTTATCCAGCCCGTAGTTGCTGAGTATCCCAGTGCCTGGTACTCTAATAGATGCTGGGATACAGCTGTGAATATAGGGACACAATTCTGCCTAACTGTATCCTTTTCAGATGCAACCAGAAAATTGAGAACAGTACAGTTGAATTTTCCATCCCCTAATCAAAATCTAAGCCGGAGTTCTTACTTGGCAGAATTTAACCAAAAGTTTCCTAAGAAAGAGACTTTCTTATGAATTCGCAATGTTCTCAGATTCTAATCCTTCAGAGGAAACAAACTTTATTTCTGCAGTAGTTTACCCTGTCCTTTGTGTTCCCCTACCATACCACCTTTCAGATAAAGAACTAACTTCCATGAAAAGCCATACTACTCTGTAGTAGAAATCAGTCCCTAATGATATTACACTTGCACAGATTGAAATGGGGTTAAGAGCTCAGATTACGCATTCTTAGCTTTCTTGCTAAACTGGAAGCTTTTATGAAGCTCACTTTAAATTGAGAGGCAGAGTTTAGACCTTTTCTTAAGAGAGACTGAGCAAATTAGCAAGTCGGAGGCAAATCTTTTATGATTACTGAACTATTACAAAGGCCTCCTGGCCAAAGAATAACCTCTCTCTAGAGGGAAATGTTCAGCAGGACCTTTTGCTTAAATTCATAAAATCTGCTAAAGCAAATCTTTCACATTTCCATTAAGTCAGTAAATTACTTCTAGGGAAAGAGGATAAAATGCTGGCTATAAAATGGCTGGACTATATTAATGATGGGAGGTGGGGCTGCAGAGGTGGAGGAATTGATGTTACATTTACCGTGCAGAGAATTTCAGCCTCTTTCACGTGTTGGGCTAAATGTAAATGATGTCACCTTCTCCTCCCTGAGTGAGAGGCAAAGTTATTAGGCCGCAGAGGCTTCACAGAACGCGTTGTGTGGCTGACATTAAAATGACTACAAGGTTATTTCTTTCCATATCTATTCTCTTGGAAATTTTTTCAAGATTTTATTGTAGATGGGAAAAATGCATAATGCTACAGAAACAAAACCCAAGCTACATTCTTGCTCCTGGATTATTGCCATTCTATCTCAATTCTGATTGAAATCCAAGACTTTGTATCGAAGCCTTAATGAGATGCTGGCAAATACCTTTCTGCCCCGCTGGAAATGTAATCTTTCTATTGAACATTTTGTCCCAGCGAATTTCATCTGCAATAGCATTTTGCATTTGAATCAGAGAGGTCACTGCTTGAGAACAGACCATGTGGTACTGGCTCGCTTTGCTTTTGGGTGAAATTGATCTTCAAAGGTGTTGAAAGTATAGGAGTGTGTCAGTATAGATAATTAGCTCATTGTTACATTCAGATGATTAAAGTCATAATACCACTGCTCCATTTGTTATGTTTCTAAATATCATTTTTTCCTATAAAAATGACCCGCTGATTCTCATGTCCACAATACTTCCCAAGTACACTGAATTAGTATATTGTCCTTTAATGCCTCTCATATATCTGTGTTAGATTTACTCAAGGAAGCTCATGTATATTGTAACAGTTGCCCCTAAAAAAAGTCATGTTTTTCTACATTTTTCTGAGTTTTGTGTGAATGAAGTGGTTTGCACTGCTAACTGAGGGTGAAATTTGAAGTTGAAATATTTTCTCCCTTGCCTAACCATCAGCATTTTCTGAGCCTTCGAGCATAGTCAATCATCAAGGGAAGTGCTAAATTGTACTCTTGTTTGCTAAAGCTGAGATAGCAGAAAAGCAAACATTTAACTAGTGGTCTTTTATATAGATAAGAAGCAGTAACCAAGCACATTGACCAATATTTGGCCTGGCAGTTAAATAATTTATTTCATGTCTGTGAGCAATAAAGCATATCATGGTAGGAAATGTGCATGCATGCAGACACATTTTTGAAGTAAATGTATGCTACCAAAATATAAAAACTGTTGCTTTTCATGCTGTGCTAATATCAGAAGCCTAAGCATTTAACTGCTATATGAGCATGGCTTTCACAAGTAAATTTGCAAATCAAAAAGGCCTAGTGTAGTCTACTGTGAATTCATTTAAATAGTGGTAGCTTACTGTTCTCTGCAATATGATCAATTCACTCAAAAGACGAATAGAATTACTAGAGAGATTTACCTATGTTAATAGACCAAAAGATTGGGCTATACACCCAGTTGTTGGGAGTCCAAATGTGGAGAAAATTCAAGAAAATGTGCAGCTAGTAAATAATGGAAGAATTTAATTTTGAGTAAAAATAAGACCTATTGCAATTTCAGAGTAGTAAGTTCATTACCATCTAATGAACTTTGTTACGATACTAAGTGTAAAGAAAGTGAAAATTTTGCTCTCATTGTCAAAAAGACCAATAAGATCTTTTATAAGTAGAAAACAAAATGTATAAAAATATTTGAATATGACTATCCGAATTTGCATTATTTATTTCTGTTTTTATTTAGAGACAGTCTTGCTCTGTCACTGAGGCTGGAGTTCAGTGGCCTGGTTATACCTCAGGGTAACTTTGAATTCCTAGGCTCAAGTGATCTTCCTATCTCCACAATAACAAATAATAAACTCGAAAAATCATAACAATATACGTGCACTGTGATAAAAGTTAAGTGAATGTAGTCTCTCTCTCTCAAAACATCTTATGTGCTTTAGTCACCCATCGGCTTTTTATTTTGCGAGATGATAATTGGGACAGCTGCTAAGTGACCCACGGAGGGTAGTTGAGTATTCAGCTGGACAAAGGATGATTCACGTCCCAAGTCAGACTAAGCAAGACGGCATTAGATTTCATCACACTCCTCAGAATGATGCACAATTTAAAACTTGCAAATTGTTTATTTCTGGAATCTTCCATTTAATATTTTCAGACTCAGTTTGACTTTTGGTAACTGAATCCTTAGAAAGTAAAACCTCCGATAAGTGGAGGGGACTACTGTATTCTTAACACTTTCAGGCAATAAGCAGTACAAAAGGAGCCAAGACACATAATTAAATTAGCTATTTTTGTGCTACTACTTCTTGGAGAAAGGTAGAAAGCAGGTCTATGGACAAAAGAGATTTGTTCAGGTCCGTCAGCCGCATTTTCCCCGCAGCCCTCACATCCCCTCTCGTCCCTGCTGCTGGTGCAGTGCTGGGGGTTCTGAGAGCTTGGCCAAACGGTGTTAGACTGAGCTCTTCTAGCTGATCGTCAAGGCCTACTGCTTGGAGATCATCAGACTGGCTCTAAATGATGTAGTGACAAATTGGTTTGTTGAGAGAAACAAACCATTATTGCCAGAGTCTCTTTGGGAATAAGCTCGGAAGGATTTGGTTCTGTAAGCCCTGAAGTGCTGATCCAAGCTGACCTTTATACCTATTTTTGGTCCGTGTTAGATATGGAGTGCCCGTGGGAGGAAGCCTGACTGTGAACTAGGGGGCTTCTTCCAGATGAAGCAATCCCCAAGCTAACAGCCGAGTCCGCCTTCTAGGAGCCCTCCCAGGAATGCAGGGAATAGTTGGGCTGTAGGTTGAACAGTGGCCCTCAAAAAGGTATATCCTTGTGTTAATCTTCAGAACCTGTGACTGTGTGTGACTTCATTTGGGAAAAGGATCTTTGCAGATGTAAATAAGTTAAGGATCTCCAGATAAGATGATCCTGGATTATGTGCGTGGCCCCTAATTCCAGCGATAAGTGTCCCTGTAGGAAACAAGAGGAGCCAACACAGAGACCTCGAGAAGGCTGTGTGCAGACAGACAGACTGGAGCTGTGCAGCCGTGAGCCCTGGGATGCTGGGGGCCCCCTGCGGCTAGAAGAAACAGGGAAAGAGTCCCTCCTGGAGACTTCAGAGAGAGCACCACCCGGCCTACACCTTGATTTCTGACTTCCAGCCTTCAGAACTCTGAGAAAATAAGTCTGTGTTGTTTTAAGCCACCCAATTTGTAACGATTTTTTTCAGCAGTCCTAGGAAACTAGTACAAAGTCCTTCTTCCTGAGTAGGGCACCTGCTAACTCATCAGTTAGTGTCCACAAACCCTAGGACTGAGGAAAATGGAGTTTTTGGTTAAGAATATAAAAACTCAGCTATCTTTCTTTTGGAATTTTCTAATTCTGGTTCATTTGGGGGAAGGGGCTTCTTGGGGGGGACCAACAAGAAGTGATACAAAGTGGACCCTGTTTTTTTTTTTTTTCTTTGAGACAGTCTTACTCTGTGGCCCAGACTAGAAAGCCCTGCCATCAGCCTAGCTCACAGCAACCTTAAATTCAAGAGTTGAAACAACTCTCCTGCCTCAGCCTCCAGAGTAGCTGGGGCTACAGGTGCCACCACAAGACCAGGCTAATTTTTTTCTGTTTTTAGTAGAGATAGGTTCTGGCTCTTGCTCAGGCTGGTCTCAAACTCCTGAGCGCAAGCAAGCCACCTGCCTCGGCCTCCCAGGGTGCTAGTATTACAGCCCTGAGCCACTGCCCTGGGCCCAAACTAGTCATCTAACCAATCAGTGTACATGGCGGGAGAATTAATCCAGACTCCGAGGTTGGTGTCAGTACTCACTTGGTAAATGACAGCTGGCAAGGCTCCCATAGAATTCCTATAGAGGCAGGCTTAATGGGTGTTCTTTTAGAAAGACCCTCCCTAATTACTTTACATCTTACCTGAATGGTATTTGCCTATAGTATACTGCATTTTCAAAAAAAACCTCTTTCTTGATTCTAATGTAGCAGCCGTGCATTTAAAGGTTTTTTTTGCAAAAAATCCAAATTATACATGTTACGTAATGGTAATTGCTTGTAAACTCTGTATGCCATGATTTAATTATATTCTGACTAAGAGATTTGCATCTCACAAAGAACATTTGAAATTTAGTCACTAAGTCACTAGGTGAAAAGAAATCATATTGATATGGATGGTTTTTAAATATTTACATTTCACTAAAATAAAAGAAAAAATCCCAGATTTTTCTTACAGAGAATTAAAGTAAGCTTTACTATGTAGAAATAATGCTCCATTAAGAAAATTGCCTTTGTGTTGTTTTAAAAGGGAGGAAAGAGTATCTATGAAATAGAAAGCATAGATAGAACTGAAGGTTTATAAAGAAAAAAACCTGGAAAATCATCATAGCTTATTTGTGAAAAGGCTCTTGCTCCCGTGAAATTTCGAGGTTATTCTTTACATAGTTGATTTGTTTCCTTTCATTGTTGAATGTCATAATGCAGAGAGGTCTTGAACTACTGTGTTATGAATGTGAATGAATTGGTTTCAAGAATATTTTAAAATAGGTAGTTATGAACAGAGGATTGAAATTCTTATTTAACAATCAGTATTATTTTAAATGACTATCAGGTTTTTTTTCATATCTAGGGAGTGCTAATTGGTTATACCAGATACAAAGAAATGGGCTGTCGTGGTGGCTCAGGCATGTAATCCCGGCACCCTGGGAGGCCAAGGCAGGAGGATCCCTTGAATTCAGGAGTTCAAGACCAGCCTGAGCAAGAGCATGACTTCATCTCTACTAAAAATAGAAAAATTACCAGACATTGTAGCTGGCATCTGTAGTCCCAGCTACTCAGGACGAGACAGGAGGATTGTGTAAATCTAGGAGCTTGAGGTTGCTGTGAGCTAGGCTGACGCTGTGGCACTCTAGCCAGGACAACAGAGTAACTTTGTCTCAAAAAAAAAAAAAAACAAAAACAAAAATCAAAGAAATGTTATATTTGGGAATGTTAAAAAAATGTATTAATATATTCTTACACCTGGACTTCAGTTCATATTTTTTTATGCTTTTAACTCAAAGGTCTTATTGATGGTTTATTTATTTATTTATTCATTTATTTATTTGCAGCTTTTGGCTGGGGCCAGGTTTGAACCCACCACCTCTGGTATACGGGGCAAGCACCCTCCTCACTGAGACACAGGCACCACCCCCTTATTGATGGTTTAAAAAAGGAAAAAGAAAGTGAATATACCAGGAGGGAACATAGAAGGAAGAGATGTGAAAAAGGGAGACTGGTAGAAGGGAGGAGGGGAATCAATGAAAACCACAGAGACAAATGGGACAAATGTTCAAGGACTAGAGATTTTCTGTCTTAAACTCAGGAGGCTGAGTCAGGAGGATTGCTTAAACCCAGTAGTTTGAGGTTTCTGTGAGCTATGACACCACAGCAGTCTACCCAGGGTGAGAGAGTAAGACTCTGTTTCAAAGAAAGAAAGAAAGAAAGAAAGAAAGAAAGAAAGAAAGAAAGAAAGAAAGAAAGAAAGAAAGAAAGAAAGAAAGAAAGAAAGAAAGAAAGGAAGGAAAGGAGAAGAAAGGAAAGGAAAGGAAAGGAAAGGAAAAGAAAAGAAAAGAAAAGAAAAAGGGTGTGGGGTAGAGTCTGATGTGGTTTAACTTTTTGTAGCATGGCTCTGGTAATCACTGCTTTGACTCCTTATCACCTTCCTTTCCGCCTTCTCCTTTCTGGGACTTGCCCAGCCTTCCAGACCCAACTTAGGTGGTGTCTTCTGTAGCATCTTCTTAGACCAGTCACCCCATATTCCCAGCCTGGGTTGGGTGTTCTGAGTTCATGAGCTTATCTCACAACATTCACCATGATAATGTACTGTCTTTCCTGCTATACTGAAGGCTCCTTGAGAACAGAACTGTTCTTAGTTTTATTCTTCTTGGCACCCCTGATGCCTGACAACAGGTAGCTCAATGAATGATGGCTGAAATACCCTAGGCACTCCCACGCACACTTGGCTTATCTACCTATGGAGCAAAGCTATGAGGGAAATTTCAGAGCAGGTGGGCTTAGAGATGTATATCAAGACACCCAGGCTGGGCTCGGGGCTCATGCCTGTAATCCTAGCACTCTGGGAGGCCAAGGCAGGTGGATTGCCTGAGTTCATGAGTTCAAGACCAGCCTGAGCCAGAGTGAGACCTTGTCTCTAAAAATAGCTGGGTGTGTGGCAGGCACCTGTAGTCCCAGCTATTTGGGAAGCTGAGGCAAGAGAATCACGTAAGCCCAAGAGTTTGAGGTTGCTGTGAGCTGTGATGCCACAGCACTCTACCCAGGGCAACAAAGTGAGTCTCTGTCTCCAAAAAGAAAAAAAAAGACACCCAGGCATGATATGAACTCAGGGGATTGCAGAGGAACCTGAAGCCAAGTAAGAGCAAGTGAGACCAAAGCACATAATTCTGGCTGAAGCTGTGTTCCTGAGGATCCCAGGTCCAAAGGGAGTAAGGAATTCAGACAGGGTTTGAAAAAGTGGACGTATCTAGAGAAAGGATTGAGAAGGAAGGGGCACAGTCTGGTTGGTGTGTAATGGCAGCAGACCGGACCTGCTATGTCGGCAGTTCTATGGTTTCTATGAAAGAGGAATCACACAGGAGAACAAACTGGTTGGAATGAGAGCTGGGGTTATTTTTTTAAGCATGGCAAATTCATTGCCTTTATGTTGATGGACATTTATTTGGGGTGGCTTTCGGTAGGCTGATGGAGATTAAAATCATGCTGCTTCCTTCTCACACAAATGATTCCTTGCTATTGACCAAAAGACAATCAGTTTTAGAATTCCAGGTGAATAGTCTGTGCACTCCAGGGCCAGCGGGTGGTTTGGATGGGGGAACAGAGCTCTGTTATTAAAGAAGGGGCTCAGGAGAGCTAAGCTCCCCATGAATTGACCCCAACCCTCCCTGCCTTCCCTCTCCCTTTCCACAACCACTTTCCTATCTAAACCCCAGCCACACAAACCCCTTGTCACCCCTTGTGACTTTGCACTGCACTGCATTCTCCTTGGTGTAACCCCATCCCCACACAGTGAACTTCTCCTTAGCCTTCAAGATTCGAGTCAAAGTCATGACTCCTCATAAGAAGTGCTTTCCAGCCAAGTCCCACTCTGCCTGGTTAGCCATTTTCCAGGGAGTCTAAAAGGCTGTGTTAATTCCCCTATTGAAGCATTTAGCATCACACAGGCAGTGAAGATGGTTGATTGTCCTCACTGCCTACCACAGTGCCTGGCATGTATTAGGGGCTCGAAAAATGTGGAGTGGGAAGGCATCATGATCTGGGCCAAATAGGCTGGGATTTATATAGCAGTGGGTACCTTGAGGCATCTCAGGCAGTGAAAGAAATTCCAGGCCCTGCCAAAGAAGTTCCTGGAGATATCAAAGCACATTTTTGTTGAAGGTGGCAGGTTTCAGCAGCTAGGCAGGGCTGGAGAGTATGGGGGGTACTCCATGGAGTATGGAGCTCCATCAGAAATGGGGATTGTTTCTCCTCAATCATCAGGGATGCTTCTCTGTTTCTTCTTGCCAGCTAGAAGAAGGGAGATGCTGACAGCTCATGTCCAACACACCCTCCCTGGCCCCTGATCTCGTCCTTCTCCTCCAGAGGGTTTGGCACTTGCACTGACCTTCAGAGATGTTCCCAGGCCCTGGGCCCCTGCTCTGACATGCACAGCAACTCTTGGTTTCCCTGGCCTAGATAACTAAATAGCTCCCAGCTTCTTGCAGGAGTTGAAAGAGAAAGAGCCGAAAGGCCTAGGAGGCTGGGGACCCTGGTTCAAGGGCTGGGTGCTGCCAATAACCAGTCACATGACCTCAGACAATCCTCTTCCCTCTTTGGGCCTCAGTTTGCTCCACTGTAAATTGAAGGAATGGGCTGGCCGATCTCTCAGGCAGGTCTCCTCCAGGATGCACGTTCTGTGACCACTGCAGTTCTTGGATCCAGACCCATCTACCCTTTGTCTGTCTGCTCCTCAAATCAAAATCTTAGTGTTGACAGGGAATTTGCATTCATCCAGTAAAATCCTTTCTTTTTCTACATGAATAAACTGAGGCCTGGTGAGGGAAAGGGTTGTTGATTAGGAAGTCACACTGGGGACGAGGCAAGACTAGAACCAGTGTGTGTGTGCTCCCTGCTGTGATCTGACTTTGGCCTTTAATGACTGCTCTGAATAGAAGAGCTTTTTGCTCCAAAGCTGCCCAAGTGCCCAGCACAAGTTGACAAACGGTGTGGTTGGTGGCTTTTCAGTCTTGGCTTTTCAGTCTTCAGGCAGTCAGTTCAGAACCATATTTCTTTTGGGTCCATAGCAGAGGTCAATCAACCTAGACCAAATCCTGGGTCAAAGCCAGGGTCAGAGAGACCTGAACTCTAGCCCTCTCTGTGTAACTGACTAGATGTGCAACTGTGGGCAAGTTACATCACCTCTCTGGCTTTATTGCTCTAAGGTTATATGAACCCCAGTGGACTGTGAGCTGTAAGGAAAGGGATGTGCCTGTTCTATTTTAATCCCAGGGCTTGACTCTCAAAGTAAAGTTTCTTAGTCCTCTCCCCTTGCCCAAATGCCTTGGCTCACGCCATCCCCTTTATCTGGAATGTTCTCCTCCACACCTGTTTTTTAACATTCCAGATAAATTTCAGAAAGCATCTGAATTGTCCAGCAACCCCAAGTTGACTATATTTAAGTTAAACCATAGAGTCTTAGGTCACTGACTGGCCAGTGAAAGGGTTGCCCTTGGATCAGGTGCTTATCCTTGGTCCAACCCACTGTGGCCTGGAGTACTGTGTCACTGGTAAGTAGAATTGCTTTTAGGGGGCACTATGTGCCTAGAAAGATGCTTATTGGATTTGCTTGATTTTGGATACAGAGTCATACTGTATTTCCCAGGCTAGAGCGCCATGGCCTCAGCCTAGCTCACAGCAACCTCAAATTCCTGGGCTCAAGCAATCTTCCTGCCTTAGCCTCCCAAGTAGCTCGGACTATAGGAACCTGCCACAACACCCAACTAATTTTTCTATTTTTAGTTGAGATGGGGTCTCACTCTTGCTCAGGCTGGTCTCAAACTCCAGAGCCCAAGTGATCCTCCTGCCTCGGCCTCCCAGAGTGCTAGGACTACAGATGTGACCCACTGTTCCTGGTTGGACCTCTGTTTTATTGGTGGGGAAATTGGCTCAGAGAGTCACTTAGCCCAGGCCACATGGCTGGTAAATAATAGTGCTGAGGCTACAACTACAGAGCCCCATGTTCTTTCCACTATGCTAGGCTCAGCAGCTGTCGACTAGTCATGTAGGCAGCAAGCTTTCCAGGTGGAGGGAGTTGTTTGAGAAGTCTTCTTGGAGGAGGAGGCCTTTGAGAATGGAGTTAAAATAACAGGTGAGTGTGTGAAAAATATTCCATGCAAAGGGAATGGTGTGAGCCAAGACATTTGGGCAAGAGGATGGGGAAGAGAACCTGGGAGGACTTCTGAGTGAGTGGGGCAGTGCTGAGTATCAACATACATGATGGGGAGGGCTTTAAAACAAGCTCGTGTGCCAAGGCCAGTACAAAGTTTGGACTTGACTAGGAGTGGTGGCTCATGCCTATAATCCTAGTACTCTGGGAAGCCAAAGCAGGAGAATCAGTTGAGTTCAAGACCAGCCTGAGCAAAGAGTAAGACACCATCTCTATTAAAAATAGAAAAAAAAAATAGCTGAGCTTGGTGGTGGGCGCCTGTAGTCCCAGCTACTCGGGAGGCTGAGGCAGGAGGATTTCTTGGATCCAGGAGTATGAAGTTGTGGTGAGCTAGGCTGAGGCCATAGCACTCTAGCCTGGACCATAGAGTGAGAGTCTGTCTCAAATAAGCAAAATACAAGCTTGAGCTTGACTTGTGAGGTAGTGGGGAGCCATCATTGAAGGCTTTTGAGCAGATGAGGGACATGATCAGAACTGTGCTGCCAGAAAATGTATGGCTGATTGATTATAAAACTGTTCCTTGGGTGGTGCCTGTGACTCAAGGAGTAGGGTGCCGGCCCCATATATCAGAGGTGGCAGGTTCAAACCTGGCCCTGGCCAAAAACTGCAAAAAAAACAAAAATGAAAAGCTGTTCCTCCTGGAAGGCAAAAATTGCTTCACCTCCACTGTTATCTTTGGGCAGAGGTGGGGGGGAAGGGAGCAGAGCTATGGAGATATGATGGCACCATCACCACCTTCAGGTGGAGGACTGGCGGGGGAGTGAAAAGAGAGTGGGCAGTGACCAGGGATTCATGACTGGATGTGGGGGGTGGAAGGGGTGGAGACGCTGGAGACGCCTTTCCTTCCTCCCTTGGCCATCAGCCTCCCCTGGCCCGAGGTCTGGTCTGGTGAGGCAGAGTACAGAGCATGCCTCTGCTGTCTGTGTGAGTTCCTGAGGAGTGAGATCTTTAATTTTTGTCTGCTGAGCCCCGATGGGCGAGGGGCCAGCCTGTGTTACAACCTCCTGGGGGCCCCTGGGCCAAGGCACCGAGACCAGAGTGGACGGAAACAAGAAATGAGTCATGCAGACCGGCTGGGGCCCACGGGGATCTGGCCGCACCTCCCCCCTCCCCCACACCTCACCCTGGTGTTATGCCCTTTCCTGGGGAATTTCAGGGCCTAGGCCTGTTCCTAGGGGATTGGGGCCCCACAGAGAGTACTGGGGCACCAGAGTGAACCTCACTCTTGACATACGACTCAAGCAAAATGGAGTCAGGAGATGATGGCAGAGGGCATCATTATTCTTGATTTGCCTTAATGATGGAGAGTGGGAGGGAGGTTGCTTGTAGTCTGCCTGGGGAGAGCCTATTTTAGGAAAGACCCTAGAGTAACCCTTCTTCTCTGCCCCTACACCCCACATCCTTCAGGGTGTAAAGAATTTTACTGTGTCCCAGCAGGAAGCCAAGGTGGGGACATGCTGGGAGATTCCAGTGACAGCCAAGGGAAGTCTTTTCCTTGTCCTCAAGTTCATGAACAGCCATTCCAGAATCTTGGATGGGCCTGTGCAATCCCCTAGCCCAAAGGGCTCTTTCCGTGGGGCTCTTGAAGTGACAATCCAGTTTGTAACCTTTCTGCTTTAGGGCTCATGAAGTCCCTGTGGTGGTACTGGAAGGAATGAAAAGAGATCTCCCAGCTGCTCACAGTGCTATCCAGCTCAGGTCTTCAGACTCTGCCTGGGGAGAAATTATGCTGCGGCTCTAGGAGTTCTAGAAGATCCTCCTTCCACCCCAGCCAGAAACTGAAGGAATTTATGCAGGTAAAAAGGAAATGCACCTGAGCTTACAGTGAAATGCACAGAGGCCTCAGATCAGCCCATCTTTTCTGGGAGTTAAGTCAGTGATCTTGAAGAGCTGCCCAATTTGCATCTTTGCAGGACGTCCTGGAGTGACTGCAGTGTGCTGTAGTGAAAACAGCACGGACTTTGGAGTTGTTCAGACTTTTTAGTTGAATCCTGGCTCAATTCCTAGCTATGAGACCTTGAGTGGGGACTTCATCCCTCTGGGTCTGTGAAATGGGAATTACAGCAACTATTGCATAGGACTGCCCAGATGGTCTCTATGTCACTTCTCTCCAAAGAGAAAAGCTGCAGGTTGAGATGAGCCTTCTTCAGCAATTGCAAACTACTTGATGCAGAGTGAGCTTGACTTGTTTCCTCCTCCTTGGTGGGTGGGGCTTTTTTCTACCCCTGACCCAAAGTGGACCAGGCTGATGAACAGACCTAAGAGGGGTCGGGTATTCCTGGCAGGGACTAACTCATGACAGCAATCCCATGTGGTCATTAGTGCCCCCTGCCACAGCACAGACAGCAGTGAATGCTTCTGGATCCCAGAGAAACGCAGCTCGAGGTGGCCTCCCCTTCCCCGGCACTGGTTTAGTGTCTGGGACAAAGCAGGAGTGAATCCCAGTATAAGCACCTACTGGTTGTGACGGCAAGTAAGTCATTTTACCTCCCTAAACCTTCATTTTCTCATCTGCTATATGGTGAAATAATAGTGCTTCTTTCATTGGCTTAGTGTGAAGATGAGACGAGAAAGTGACTGTCGAATGACTTAGCATAGTGCCTGGCACTTTCTAAACACTCGAGAATCATCAAGTGGTAAATGGAGTAGCAGCCATTGGTCCCCTCCCATGACAGGATAAATAGGTCTGGTTTTCTAATTTGCCCTGAAGGAGGGGGTGGCATGAAAAACACTATTATCTCAATTTTCAGGTGAGAAAATAGAAGCCGAGTGAAGCTCAGACATCAGCGCCATTTACAGAAGACAGAAACATCCACCACAGAGGTGTTGGAGGGCCCTTCCAGAACACTCTGCAATATAGGCCCCTTGCCTGACTGGGCAGCTGGGATAAGAACATCCGAGCCCATGAGCTGTTCCCATCTGGAAGGCTGGGGGTCCCAATCAACCTTCCTTCAGAGATTTTTGCCCTCTGATTAACCAGGAAATATGTTATTTGTTTTGAGCAGGGGGACAAGCTCTCCTGGAGAGAGGAATTCGGGGCTGGAGGTCCAGTCACTTCCAAGGAGGAAAAATCCCTGGAATTCTGTCAGGAGTCTGGGTCTCAACAAAGGGAGCAGAAATATGGTCCTTGGTTTTGGTCCTTATTTACCAAATTAGTTCAGGTTCTGGTAGCTCTCTGACTGCCAGCATTCTTCCAGCAAGACATGGAAAAGCAGTTAGTTGCCTGGGTGTCCAGCAGACTGCCAGCCCCTCTGTGGTGCATGTGTCAGGGCAAATCTTTCCTGACAGAGTCTCTTTATCAACGCTTTGGACTCTGCAGGGCTTTCCAGACCCAAGAGATGGGTGAGTAGGATCGGCAGCTTCCTCATTAGGGAGGAGCCTGGGATCGGGGGTGGGGGAGTGACACATGGTGAGTCAGGGGGCCATCCTGGAAATATTAGCCCCCCTTCTTTCACTGGGCAGAGAAAATTGAGGGAGGTAGAAAGTTTTGATAACACCACATCTTCAGGGAGTTGAATTGTGGGCTAGCAGGCGTGGAAGAGGGCATGTGGAAATGAGCACTGGTGGTACTTTGGTGGTGATAGTCGCAGGATCAACCACTTCGATTGTGAGGAAGGCTATTGGCTCACAAGCCAAGGGGTGAGCCAAGATGGCATGGCCTTAAAAGCTTGGGCTCAGGTGGGAAATGACTCTGGCTTGAATCCTGCATTTGCTGTTTATCAGCTATGTCATCTTGAGCAAGCCAGTAGCCATTCCCAGCCTCAGTTTCCTCCTTTGTCTATGTGGAAATGACAATGCCTCCTTTGGTTGGTTAAATGAGCTGATTCATGTAGCATGCTTAGCATGGTTCTTGGCCTATAGTAGGCTCTATAAACCTTGGCAGCTTAAAAAAACAACAAACAAAACTCAAGTATTTATGAGATTGGAGATCCTGAAGAGCTACATCAACAGGTCCCAACAGTGAGAGGGAGAGGGAGGGATGGGCAGTAAGTAGAAAGCTGGACAGGAGAAGGGCGCCAGGATGGGAACAGGAGATGCCAGTCTTTGGAGTGGATTAGCTGGAGGACAGGGTGGGAATGTCCCAGGACCACTTGTCCTCACCGAGGAGTGGGAGGGGCCCCTGGTGGTGAGGGAAGCATGTCTGCATAAGGGTTTTGGCAGAGGCAAAGGGTGAGGGATGAATGGGCGGCAGACTTCCAGAAATGCAGACGGAGGAGACGGAGCAGTAATAATGATTTGGACACACAGGAGGAAAAAATAGCTCAGGGACGAAGAGGACGCCAAGGTTTCTGGCCTTGGGAGGCCTATGGGAATCTGAGGTGAGCCTTGAGGGATTCAGAGCAGAGTTCCTGCAGGAACTGGGCAGGTTGCAGGGAGAGGAAGGGAGCCTGGAACTACAGAGTTGGGCAGACAACTGGGCAATGAATGGTAAGCGTGAAGCTGGGGCCTCACAGCTGTGAAAGAGCAGTGTTCCAGGGGGAGAGCCGAATATCATGGGAGTTGAGGGGACATTCATCCCCATCTGGAAGGGGTAGTATCCAGGAGATCTTTAGGGCCACCTCTAAAAACAGCAAGCCCATGAACTGGGACCCATAGCTACCACCCAGAACTCAGTTTTTCTCTTTTACAATGGTCTGATGATACTAGCCCTCCCTTCTTGATGGGATTATTCTGGCATTCATTAATTTCACACATATTTATTGGCTGTCTGTAAGAGTCAAGCACTATTCTAGGTTGTGGGGGAGAAGTATTGTGCAATGCAGACAAGTTATCTACTCCTTGGAGCTATCAGTGTGACTGGGGAAGTCAGACAATAAGTGATGTTACGAGTTGTTGCACAGGATATTTTTTGTGTTCTTAGAATGTCTGCTGAAGCCACAAAACTAGAACAACAAGGGCTAAATATTCTCACATTCTAAATAGAAGTACTAGACACCCTAGTAGAGACAGAACAGTCAACACAAGTCCCTTAATTCCAGTCCACAAATGAAAAGAATTGAAGAAAGTCACTGAAGTAGAGAGGCAGAGAACTCTCAGGCAGGGCTGGTATTTCCCCTGAGAGTCCCCCACAATATAAACCAAGTGAAGGGAACCTCAAAAGAACCAGTCACCTGTAAGAAGAAGAGACTGGGTGCCCCCAGCTGTCCCTCCACTGGTACTAAGTTGCTTGAAGTTGCAAGCAGCCCACTGCACCAAAGCACAGCAGGAATATTCTTGGGAGAACCCAACATATGCCTTTAGGAATTGAAGATGTATATAAATGAAGAGACTTGTGTGCTCTTCCAGTCTGGAGAATTCTGACTGTGGAGGCTAGCTGGAGTGGATGGACTGTGTGGCAGGGTGAGGAGGAGGAAGGATGAGAAGCAGCCAACCAACCAGTGCTTTGCCTGGCATGGATGGGAAAGCCCCTGGGAACCAGGACCTGCTGAGGCCTGCAAGAGGTTGGCCAGAGAGTGCTCTACTATGGCAATGCAGGAGGAAGTCCTATAGAGAGCTCTCAAAGAACCTGCAAATTTTCCCATCAAAAAGTTCCCACTTGGCACTTGCCAACCTAAGGCACCTCTCACTTAAGACATCACTACTTTTCCTCTACCACTTCTCCCTCAAACTGACATGGAGGAGCTGAGCAGTAAAGGAAGGTCAGAAAAAGAGAACATACCCCACTCACAGTACTATAGGATCTCCAACCAAGGGACAGGCCCGTGTGGGAAGAGGAGAAGTTTTATGTTTTGTGTGATATTGGTTAATTTGGAAGAGGTTTTGCTTTGAACAAGAACAGACTTTCTGAAAATTGCCTGAAAATTGGTCTTAATTATAAAAATGAAGCTGTTCTTGTGTCTAGTCTGAATGAGCAAGCCAAGGGTTCTGCCTGAGGTGTCATCAGAGTGGGGAAGGGAAATTCACCATTACGTGGTTGATGGCAGTAGTGGAAGAGTTTCTGGATTGTCCCTCTTCAGGTTCAGCCCATTTTAAAAAATCAGTTACACAAGTAAACAAATAAATAACAATATAATTTCAGCTGGTCATTAGAACAATGAAGATAAAATACAGTGATGAGTTAGAGTGTGACTTTCTGCTCTAGATTGGAGGGTCAGGGGAGGCCACTCTAGGAGGTGACATTTCCAGTAAGAGGTGAAGTGATGAGGAACTTGTTCTGTAAACATCTTGGAGAGTATCCAGGTAGAGGGGAGTGGTTATTATTTATTTATTTATTTATTTTTTGAGACAGAGCCTCAAGCTGTCACCTTGGATAGAGTGCTGTGGCATCACAGCTCACAGCAACCTCCAATTCCTGGGCTCAAGCGAGTCTCCTGCCTCTGCCTACCAAGTAGCTGGGACTATAAGGCGCCTGCCACAATGCCTGGCCATTTTTTCGGTTGCAGCCGTCAGGGTTGGTTGGCCGGCCTGGGCTGGATTCAAGCCCCCCAGCTCAGGTATACATGGCTAGTGCCTTAGCCTGTTGAGCCATAGGTGCTGAGCCAGGGAGTGGGTATTATTAATTTTTTAATCTTTTTTTTTTTTTTTTGAGACAGAGTCTCACTCTACCACCCTAGATAGAGTGCTGTGGTGTGGTTTGCTCACAGCAACCTCAAACTCTTGGGCTCAAGAGATCCTCTTGCCTCAGCTTCTGGTGTAGCTGGGACTACAGGCACCCACCACAACACCGGGCAATTTTTTTTTTCTTATTTTTAGTAGAGATGGGGTCTCACTCTTGCCCACGCTGGTCTGGAACTCCTGAGCTCAAGCAATTCTCCTGCTTCGGTGTCTCAGAGTGTGAGGATTACAGGTGTGAGCCACCAGGTGGCAGGAAGAAAATGGGTTTTAACTAGGAAGTGGGTATTAACTGGGTTCATTTGAAGAGCAGAGAGAGGGTCTATGTGGCTGCAGGGTGATGAGTTAGGGAAGGGGAGAGAGAGAGATCAGAGAACGGGACAGTCACCAGGGTGTTGCAGGCTAAGCACAGGTGTTGATGAGGATGCCCAACCTGCACCCTGAGGGCCACATGCTGATTTCATGAGGACTTTTTTTGTTTGTTTTCCTGTGGTGTTGGATATAACAAAAAGTATGCTGGGATCTTTTTTATGCACATCAACTTTCATTAGTGTTTTTGTATTTAATGTGGCCTAAGACAACTTTTATTCTTCCAATGTGCAGGAGAGAAAAAAAAAGGTTGGACACCCTTGCTTTATTCCAACATTGGGTATCATCTATGCCCATCCTCTGTGAGGTACGGGAGGTTTAAACTGGTGCTCTCTTGCCTGCTCCTTCATTCTCTAGGAAACAGCTGTACAAGTACCTCAGGGGCAGCCTTCTTCAGCGAGGCCTTTAGGCTCCTAAGAGGGGACTGGGGTGAGAATGATGAGCTGGCTATTGAAGACACTCAGATGGGTGGCAATCAATAGTCTCATGCCCCTGTTGCCGCTAACACACACAAAAAATGTGAGTACGCACAGTAGATCAACCACAGGCTCATCGGATCCTCCTGGGGAAATTCCTGAGGGCATGAGCGCCTGGGGTGGGAGACCAGGGAATGGACGAGTCTGGATTTCATTCCTCTCTTTTTACATATGCTGTCCCTTTGAATGACTTAACTCAAGAGGCTCCATGTCTAGGCCTCAGTGAAAAAGAAGACACCTCTTCTAGCAGCCGCCACTCCCGCCCCACGCCTAGTCTGGACCCTGACGCCGCAGGAAGGGGAATAAGATCAAGGAGCAGAGGCGGCTGGCAGACGCAGGTCCCTGCGACTGCCGAAATGCCAAGGGCGCGGCCAGTTCCTCTAGGGGGCGCGTCCCGCCGCGGCGGAGGGAGGCGCTGCCTCGCGCTGCCCCAGCGCCAGCCGACCTCCGAGCGGGCGCCCCCAGTGGCCAGGGCGGCAAGACCAGGGGCCAGGCGCCGGTACCTCGGGCCCTGCCCCTGACGTGCGGGTCTCAGTACCTCTCCCGGCCTCCTTCGGACAAGCGAGGCTGCAGACTTGGTCATCCAACCAGGAGTTTGTGCCTTTCGGGGCAGGTCAGCTGTTTGTGCCCGCCCGGGACAAGAGATAGGTGGCTCAGGTGCCCCTGTCTCTGCAGGAGTCATCTGCCCTACGAACCCCCGGGTCAGCCTTGCGCCGCCCCCAGCTCCTCACGGGTTAATCCCCCTCGCCGCCGCTCGCTTCACGGTGCCAAAGTGGGTGTTGCTGGAATTCCTCTCTCCCTCTCCCGTAACGAGGGGGCTGAGCTGTCCCTCCGAGGAGGGGGCATGGTGTGGATAAAAGAGACCAAAAAGCAGGGGGAGGTTTCCAAAAATAAAACCCTCCAGTTCCCCTTCAGACGGCCGCGGTGACGGGGAGGAGGGGGAAGGTGCGGCGGCCGTGCGCGCCCAGCTGGAGTCGGAGCGCCGCTCACGCCGCCCAGCTGTCTCTCGGGGAGACTCGGGCCCCAGCTGGCTGCTTGGGGGTCACTCTAGACCAGGAGGAACGGGCCGCAAGGCAGGGTCAGGAGAGCAGTCACCGGGCGGTCCCACGCACGACTACAAACCTCCGCGCGGTCCCCCAGGCGCCATGAGGCCGAGGACCAAAGCCCGCTGCCTGGGGCGCGCCCTGCGGGACTCCTGGAGGGGCTTCCTGCCTCTCACTCTGGCTCTCTTCGTGGGCATGGGTCATGCCCAAAGGGACCCTTTTGGGAGATACGATCCGCCTGGCGAAGTGAATCGGCTGCGGCGCCCGGGGGGCAGCTACCCCGCAGTGGCTGCAGCCAAGGTGTACAGTCTGTTCCGAGAGCAGGACGCGCCCGTCCTGGGCTTGCCGCCCGCAGAGCGTGCTCAGCTGGGCTGGGGGAGCCCCAGGAGGCCCGCCGAGGCGGAGGCCAGGAGGCCGCCCCGCGCGCAGCAGCCGCGGCGATTCCAGCCACCTGCGCAGATCCGGAGACGCACTCTGGGCCAGCAGCAGCCCGCGCCCCGGCCCCGTGCCGCGCAGGCTCTTCCGCGCCTTGGGACCCCACAGCGGTCTGGGGCTGCGCCCCCAACCCCGCTGCGAGGGCGGCTCACGGGGTGAGCACGGGCCAGGGAAGTATGGGAGGTGCAGGGGGAGCGAGGGCCAGGGCTCCTGTGCGCTCATTCCGGAGGGGTGTGCAGGCTAGAGGAGAGGGCGGCAGGCTATTGCCCTCGTCTCTCCGTTCTCAGTCCTGCCGGGAAACAGCTCCCGGTTCTGAAGTCCAGGCTTGGAAATCTGACCCTCTTTCGAAGGGTTGAAGGCAAAGAAAATACCATCCTCTTACTCACCAGCTTGGCCCCAGCCCCGACGTTCAATCCTTTCGCTAGGCACTCTTTCTGCCCTCAACTAGCTCTCGAAGACGCCGGCAGCGGGTCCGAGGCCGCGAGAGGGAGCCGCAGGGTGGGCGCTCCCGGCACTTGAGGCCCAAGGGAGGTTGACCCAAATAGGTGGGGGGTGTGGGGGCTCCAGGGCTCGAAAGCAGATGTGTCTCCGTGAAGGGGGTTAGCAGGGAAGTGGGTTAATCAGGACAAGCGTATAGGTTGGGGCACCAGTCGGCGTGGGCACGCGGAGGGCTGGATGTGGGCTTGGGCTTTGGGGCACCTTGGGGGAGAAAGCACAGGGGGCACACGGAGAATTGGATCTGCGTGCACCGGTGCATTCAGATGTTACTTACTTTGCAGCGTTAAACATCTCCCCAACCCTGCCATTTACTTTTTTTAACACTACTTGAGGACCACCGGCTTCCCGCAGGGGCGGGGAGGCAGCTTGAGGAGACCCCACCCCCACCCCCAGCAAACCCCATTCCTGATCGGAGATCTTCCTGGCTGCGGAGCACTCCCTCCGCCTTGCCTGGGTGTGACAGGTGTCTCTGGACCGGAGGGCACAGGACCCTGGGGCTGTGCCAGCCCGGGTGGGGGCATCATCGCGAATTCTGGCGAGGGCTGTCTGTGGCAACCTTTCGTAGCCTGGGCCCGATTTTCCTGTTGGGGTTAGTCCCACCGAACAAGGACACTTCCCCAGTTCTACTCCTGACGGCCTCGCCTCATGACCTCTCCTAGGGGTCACTCTCTGCGTCCTTCAGAACTCTGTTGGGAGAGGACCTCCTGCCCCATCCTCTTCCTCCCTGCTGTATCCTTCTTCATAGCACTCATTCTGCCTCACATACTCTATGTGTTTATGATGTGGCTTCCCAGCCCTCACTAATGCAAGTTCTGTGAAAGCAGGGACTTTGTTTTGTTCATTTCTTTGCCACCAGTGCCTAGAACAGTGTCCGGCCATAGTTGGTGTTTGCTAGGTATCTACTGAAGGAGCGAATGAACTCCCTGCTGTCAGTGGAGGATCAGCTTCAACAGGCAGAGGGCAGACACATGCTCTGCTAAGTTGCTCACACATAGGATCACTCAGCAAGTATTAGTGGAGCACCTGCTGTGTTCAGTTGTTTCCTTTCCTGACCCATACAAGTGAATGCACTTCCTCAGACCGTGTTTGCAGAGCGTGGGAAAGGGGATGGGGGCGCAGAGACCAAGGCATTGTTCCTGCTGAGAGAGCAACCCAATTACTTAAAATCAAGTTGAAGAAATGAACAGATATGTATGGCGAATGTGCTTTTCTAGTACCGGAAGCTTCATGTTAAGTGCAAAGGAGTGGGGCAGTTGGGCTGAGAAGCTCAGAGAAAAGGGGCCCCTGCTGGAGAGGGAGCATGTGGGGAAGCGGGGTGAGGGTGTGTGTGTGGCAGGAGTGGAGCCTAGAGATGAGAGTGGTGTGCAGGTAGCACTGTCCAAGGACAAGGGCAGCTCTGATGTAGGGTAGCCATGGGGCTGAGGCTGGAGACAGATTGGACTGGATCATGGAGGGGCTTGTACAGTAGACATTCAGGTACAGGTAGGGTAGGGAAGCTAGGGAAGCACATGGTGGGGACTGGAGGGTGTACTACTGGAAGTCATGAAATGAGGTGATGATGAACAAAGCAGTTTGTCACCACAGTAAGGCTGGTGGATGTGCTAGGAGTGTGAGGACATTGGCCGGCTGCTCCCTACTGCACACATCCCCAGACACGCTAGATTGTGTTCCTCCCTCAGATTGTTTTCTGCACTTTTGGTACACAGTGGGTTGCTCTGGCACTGCTGTCACCTACTCCATGTCACTTGGGAAGGGGCTTAGTGGTAGTCTTATTCATTGGTTTTCTGCACCCAGATCTGCTCTGGCAGATGGCTTCAGGGCAGGCTGACCACTCAGGCCATTGCCTTGAGTGCTGCTCAGAGCCAGGGACCAAGTGCCATCTGCTGGTGAATTTTTTGAACTGCATCACTGTTACATGGAATTCTATATTCAAACATAGTAGGCTGGGTGCCTGTGGCTCAACAGGCTAAGGCGCCAGCCACTTACACCTGAGCTGAAGGGTTCAAATCCAGCCTGGGCCCACCAAACAACAATTACGGCTGCAACCAAAAAATGGCCGGGCGTTGTGGCAGGCGCCTGTAGTCCCAGCTACTTGGGAGGTAGAGGCAGGAGACTGGCTTGAGCCCAGGAATTGAAGGTTGCTGTGAGCTGTGATGCCACAGCACTCTAACCAGGGTGACAGCTTGAGGCTCTGTCTCAAAAAACAAACAAACAAACATAGTAGTTTGCGGGCAGCGTCTGTAGCTCAGTGATTAGGGTGCTGGTCCCATATACTGAGGGTAGCAGATTCAAACCCCATTCTAGCCAAACTGCAGAAAAAAAAATAGCTGTGTGTTGTGGTGGGCACCTGTAGTCCCAGCTATTCGGGAGGCTGAGGCAAAAGAATCACCTAAGCCCAAGAGCTGGAGGTTGCTATGAGCTGTGACGCCACCGCACTCTACCAAGGGTGACAAAATGAGACTCTGCATCTAAAAAAAAAAAGTAGTAATTTGGAAGTCCTACTACATATACCCAGGGACTATGCTGGACCCTGGGGTTACAGCAGTGGCCACGAAAGACAGCCCCTATCCTCAGGGGACTTCCAGTGTAGTGGGATTTTATTGCGCATGGTAAAGACTTTAGGTCTGTGCCAGGCTTGGTGCTATGTGTCTGTGATGTGGCAGTGGCCAGAGCAGACAGAGTTACTGAGATTTACAGTCTACAGGGGGCTTAATTAAGTTATTACTTCCCAACCATCAGTGCATCATGAGCCAGCCTTACAGCATACCACCTTCATAATATTTTCCTCTACCTTTTCCCTCTTATTCTGTTATTTTTATTTAAGTTTATATTCTGTTAAAGTAATAGGATTTTTTTGTTTTATCTATTTAAAAGTGTATTATATAGCTTTACAAACATGCAAAAAGTTATTTGACATAATATAAAATCTTCATATTTTGGCATATTTTGCTTCCAATTTTTTAGTTAAAATTTCCTCCTCAAATTTGCCTCTTTCTCTTTCCAGAGTTAACTGCTACCCTGAATTTAATTAATTCAAATGCATGGTTTTACCCTATTACTACATATGCCTGTATCTATAAAATACACAATATTGTTTTTGTATTTTCCTTTTGTTTTGAGACCAGGAGTCACTCTGATGCCTGGAAAAAGAGTGTAGTGGCATCATCATGGCTCACTGCAGCCTTGAACATGTGGGCTCAGGTGATCCTCCTTCCTCAGCCTCCTGAGTAGCTGGGACTACAGATGCACACCACCACACCAGATAATTTTTTTTTTAAGTTTTTTTTTGTAGAGACATTGTCTTGCTGTATAGCCCAAGTTGGCCACAAACTTCTGGCTTCAGGCAATCTTCCCATCTTGACCTCCCAAAGTGCTGGGATTATAGCCATGAGCCACTGCACCCAGCCTTGTTTCTGTGTATTTTAAACTTAGATAAAAGATCCTGTCTTCTACAATTTGTTTTTCCCCCTCATTCGATTTTTGAGATTTAACCATGTAAATACAATTAGCTCAAGTTTATTCATTTTAACTGTTGTATATTATTCCTTTGTCTGAATATACCACAGTTTATTTATCCATCCTCCTGTTTTGGTATATTTAGATGAATTACATTTTTTTGCTATTACAAACAGTGCTTGACTCATTTTTCTCCATAAATAAATTCATAACTGAAAGGAAACTTTTTATCATTATCTTAAGTTGAAAGTAGTACCACTTGTCATAAAAAAAGGTAATTGTAGGAAAATTGAAATGAAAACAGAATATTCTTAAGTTCTAGTCAGACACCATTATTTACCTTAGGAAGCTCAATTCTGTGGCATGTTCTCTCTGCTAGAAAAGGGACTAGCAAGGATTGAGGGAGGGACCTGGTATGAATTTTTTTGCCAACCTCATCAAGTTAGAAAGATCTCTGAATAGGGAATTCCACGTGACTCGATTGTTGAATGTAACAATCATGTAACCCTAAAATCCCCTTTCCTACCCACAGTGTTGTTCCTCCCACTCTTTGGGAAACATTGCATTAAGTGAAACCAAGAAGTAGTAAATGTACACCACATGTCAGGCACTGTGTTAGACTCTAGAGCAGTGATTTTTCAGCTGGTATGCTGTACCATACCAGAGGATCTCAGGTGTGCTGCAAAAATTTTTCAAGATCATTAATTAAATTACTTTCAAAAGAAGTTCAAAGCACAGTAAGTATATTCTTTTTTTTTTTTACTCTTTATTTTGATCAACGTAATTTAAGTGCACCACAGAAATTTAGGTTTCTTGAACTTTAGGTTCAAGTGTGCTGTGAGATTAAAAAAAAAAAAAGGTTAGAAAACACTGCTCTATAGGCACCAAGAGAAATAAGAAAGAACCCTTGAGCAAGACTGAGATACAACCAACAACCTGAGACAGCCAGCACTAAATGATTGCAGCAGAGAGAGAGTGGGGAAGGCTGGGTAGACATCAGGGGAGGTTTTATCCGAAGGAGGTATAAGACTTGATCTGGAAGTCTTTTTTTTTTTTTTTTGAGACAGAGCCTCAAGCTGTCACCCTGGATAGAGTGCTGTGGCATCACAGCTCACAGCAACCTCCAATTCCTGGGCTCAAGCGAGTCTCTTGCCTCCGCCTCCCAAGTAGCTGGGACTACAGTCGCCCACCACAACGCCCGGCCAGTTTTTGGTTGCAGCCTCATTGTTGTTTGGCGGGCCGGGCTGGATTCGAATCCACCAGCTCAGGTGTACGTGGCTGGCGCCTTAGCCCGCTGAGGCACAGGCGCCGAGCCTGATCTGGAAATCTTGGAGTATTCATAGCCTTTGCATACTCCCAGAGGGATGGATTCTAGGCAGAGAGAACAGTGTAAGCAAAGGTACCAAAGTGTGACAACTGTGGTGCACTTGGGAAGCAACAGACCTCGCATGGTTTGGAGGAGCACAGCTCTGGTTGTGAATGGCCCTGGATACGAGGAAGGGGTGAGGGAGCAATTAGACTACACAGGCAGGTGGGGGCCAGGTGGGCTTTGTAGATGCCAATGAGGAACTGAGAAAGATTTTTTAAATAAGGAACTAGTATGATCAGATTTGCCCCAGATGGAATAGCAGCTATCCCAGGCTGTTAGCCAGATGTGTCCCCAACAGTGACGCTGGATATTGCTGAGTAGCGCCACCTGGGAGATTGGGCTCGTGTGATCTCTGAGTAGCTTCCATGGAGTCAGAACCATTGAATCATGTTCAGACTCACTTTTTCTCTCTGCTAGCCAGAGCCCACTGAAGGGATAATTCCCTGGTTGTCACCTCCCTCGGTCAGCATCTAAGACTTTAATACTGGCCTAGAAGGGACCCTCAGATGCTTTCATTGGGTACCTGATTCTTCCTTGTTGCCCTCTCAGCCCCAGCCTGGTCCCTCTGCCTGGCAGCCTTTGATTCTGGCCAGTCCTCACTGTGGCCCCAACATCCCTCAGGCTCCACTCTGGGCAGGCTCGGTGGACCTGGCCACTGTCCTCCTACAGTCAGCTGCAAAGCCACCCTGAGGGCAGCTAGGGTGATAGCTGGCTTGGGGGTCCCCCTGCCATAACCTCCCAGTCAGGCAGGCCTCCTAGTCCATGCTGTCTGCATTCCCACAGACCCTGGGGCTTAGAAAACTCCCAGGGCATGCAGTCCGGTTTCCCCTCAAAACTTCCCAGCCCCCCAGAGACCTTGTTACTACCACAGTGGTAGTAACTTATAAATGGTGGGGTAGTTTTCCCATTCTGTAAGAGGAAACACTTAGAAACCTGGGGTTTGAGGAGCAGCACCTCCCCTGGACCCCGGTGACGTGGGTTCTGATGGGAGGGAACCTTCATGGAGCCAGGATGGTGCTGAAGGCGATGGCTCAGAGAGGCTTCAAGGTGGCCCGAGTGGCATAGCTCTTGGCCAGTGGGAAGTTCTGGAAACTCCCTGGGAGGGAGGCAACGCCCCACAACTTTGGGCCAAAGGGCCAGGAATGGGTCTCAGCTTTTTCAAGCTACAGGAATTTATTTTGAATTCTTTGTAAGGCTCCAAAAACCACACAAGCTTTGGGGTCCACTCAAATGTCAAACAAACTTCTAAGTGGGACCAGATGTCGCCATGCTGGCCACAGAGATCACAGGAATGGCTGCCCTGCTCTGTCCTTCGCCTCTCTGGCCTCCGTGCCTCTCCCCCGCACTCCCCTCCCTGCCCAGTTTCAGTGAATGCTCAGTGGATAATTCTGATAACGATGGGGTCCCTGAAGTCAGAGCCAGGCCCAGCCTGGGCTGAGGAGTCAGTCCTCAGAGGTCTCCAAGAGAAGCCCATCCAGGAGTCAGCCTATTGTAGGCATTTGGGTCTTGAGGGTGTGAGGCAGGGCCAGGTGGAACTGTTGGTACTTACTGGACCTCCCTTAACTGGCTTATCATCTTTATAATTTTGGTCACTGTCCCCACTGCCTCTTTGTGTCAGATGCTAAACATCCCTGTCTCCTTTAATTATCACAGCGACCTAATCAGGCAGGTGCTACTATCTCCATTGTGCAGGTGGAGAAAGAGTGAGGTTTCCCAAGGACATGCTGACAATGGCAGAGTCAGCTTCGGTTTATGTGATTACAAAACAACTGTCCCCTACTAGTCCTGCATGATCCCGTGTGGCCTCCCTAGAGAGAAATGGCCACAGTCTTCCAGCCCTGAAGTGTTCCCCCAGGCCCTGCCTGTAGCGGGTAGAACCATCAGTGGGCCCCACAGAGTAGTCCCAGCTCTGAGCATCCTTATGCTGACCCCACAGGAGGAACGTCTGCGGGGGACAGTGCTGCCCGGGATGGACGAGAGCAAACAGCACCAACCACTGTATCAAACGTGAGTGCCTCCCACCCCAGCCCTCCGTCCCCACCAGGTGGGCCAGGGTTAGGGATTCCAGAACCTGGAGCAGAAGTGTGCTCCGCCATCTGCCTCCTGAGGATGCAGTCCTCCTCTGGCGTGAAGGTGATGTGCTGTGGAAGGGTGGAGATTTTAGAATGCCTACAGCTCGAAACAGCTTCTCAAATCAAATCCCTGCTCAGGTTTGTAAAGCTCCCTGCATTCCCGCCTGCTGCCCCACTGTGTTGGTGCAGGGTCTCAGGTACCCGCATACCCTTGTGGTCTGCAGAACATACCTCCCCGTGTGTGCACGGGAACCCACCTCTGCCCTCGACGCTGGCCCGACTGTTCTGGCCTCTATCAGATGAAGGATGGTCAGAAGAGGCTCTGACCCTGTGTCGGGAGCAGTCTTCCCTTGGACTACTCTGAAGCCTGGCAGGCTGCCTCCAATGAGAGAAAAGAGAGAGAATAGTCATCTTAGTCACATGGAAACCAAAGAGTGAAATGGGAAGAGCCTGGGCCTCCTAGCCAGAGCCTTCTACTGATGGCATCGGAGGCAGTAACAGCAGGGAAAAGAGCAACAATATTTAGCACTCCCTTTGTGGTAAGGCATACTTTGAATACTCTCTGGGGCAGGTAGTACCACTATCTATTTGGTAGATGAGGAAACTGAGGCACAGACTTGCAAAAAGTCACATGGCTGGAAAATGCAGAGTTAACAGTTGAACCCAGGTAACTTGACTCCAGGGCTCCTTTTCTTAGTATCTATCGTCTGCTTCCAGGTATCTTACCCTATCTTTCTGAGCTTCACTTTCTGTACTTGTGAACTGAGGATGCCAGCGAACTGCTAACCCTGCTACTACTAGTAACAACTATTTCCTGTGGCCCAACATTATTTCCTATGTTATCTTAGTTCCAACTCTCAATAATCTTATGAAATGGGTATTTACTTATCATGCCTGCTTACAGATAAGGAAACCGCAGCAGAGCTACACTGCTGCAGGTGCTAGAGGGGGACTGGACCCAGGCAGTCTGAAGGCAGCACCCAGGCTCTTATCGCTGGGGCTTTGCACACCAACTGAGGCTGTGCATTCCAGAGTATGAAATCCCTACAGGTGACAGCAGATTGGCGGGTTGAGGGAGCCCCTTTGATCTTCCTTCTTCATACCCCAAGACCCCTCTTAGGTCCACATCAGCTCCTTAGGAGCTCTAGCTGCCTGTTTCTCCTATAGTGGCCACTGCCTTTACCAAACCACAACTGGCTACAAAGCCTTTCTCACCAGCTCCTCTTCCTTCCTCAGGGACCAAGCCCTTCTCAGCATGAGGGTTTCACAACTAATAGTCCAGGTATATGACAAAGCATATGGTGTTCTCAGCATGGCGGGTGCCCTCATCTGGGTCTCCTGACACTTCCAAGATGAGATGCCTCCATTCCTGCGGGGATGGAGCTCCTGGCTCACTAAGCTGAGGCCTCATGGCCCTGACCCTCTGCCAATCTAAAGGCAGAATCGTGGGTCCCTCTGAGGACCTCCAGATAAAGACACCAAAATCCAAAACTCAAAAACAAGCAGAGCAGATCTGCCTGAACATCCCTTCTTTTTAGGGTAGCTAGATGAGTAGGTATGCTCAGAGGACAGACCCTCTATGGCTGGGGGCAGGGCTAGGGGAGAACTCTTTTTCCCTCATCATTTTAAAGATGAAGAAAGTACCTTGGAGAGGCAGTGACTTGATCAAGGTCACACAGTTCATTGGAGGAGAATCTGAGACTCCTAGTCAGCTCTAAGCAACTTCTCTGGGTAGAGAAGCCATGGGTGTAGGTGGCCAGGTGGCTCTATGCTAAGCAGCTGGTATTTTTCTTTTTAAGCATCCTGTGTGACTCTAGCTGTGGCTGGAATCACTTAGCAGAGTTTGGGGTCAAGCGTAGGAAGATTTCTCTTGGGGGCTCTACTCAAATTTGAATGTTCCTACAAATCCTCTGGGGACTTATTAAAGACCAGATTCTCATTCAGCAGATTTGGGGCGGGGCTGGAGAGTCTGTGTTTCTAACAAGCTCCCAGGGGATGTTGATGCTGCTGGTCGGGGACAGCACTTTGAGTAGCAGTGCTTTTGGGACTCTGGAGGTCTGGAAGGGATTTGGAGTTGGAGATGTGGAGGAGGGTTGGTATGTTCCTCAGACGTTGCCTTTGCTGGGAGGAAGTGTTTGGCTGATAGAGAGTGTTGCTGTTTGAGTTGTAGCTGGAGCAGGCAGGCTCCAGAGGGGGTAGGCTTCTCCCCTGCTGCCTAAGGGGTCTGGGCACAGGCTTCGCTTGGGCCCTCCAGCCCTGGAGGTTCTCAGTTTCCTAACTTGCTTGTGATTTTCCAATATTAGTCTCTGCCAAACTGAGTTTCAACCCTGGAACTTTGAGTTTGAGTGAGTCTGCAGATTGTCACAGGACCAGTACGAGTGTGGGCACCTCATGCCCCGGTGGCACTGCTCTAGCATGCTGCCATACCCACTGCCTCTTATTTTTCTCCCCCGCCCTCTCACCCTGGTCACCGCTGACGCAGGCAGGCGGGCTAGCAGCTCTCCTGGAGGAAATTGCACATCAGCCTTCCCCTCCTGAATCGGCTTGCCCGCTGGTCCCCACGCTGTGTGCCTGTTGCTGTTTGGCTGCTAGTAAGCCTAATGAGAACCACGCGGGCGGTGGGGCGTTGGCCTTGGGCGGCTGGGTCCAGAGCTGTGCAGAATGTGGGCCTCCTGGCTCCGCTCCCCCAGTGGCATTGCACCTCCCTTTCCCCACCCTACAGTTGCCCTCCTGGCTGGAGTGGAGATGCCAATGCTGGGGGGTGGTCATGACTCTGTCCCAGCAGCTTTTCACACGCGGGGGTGCCTCCCTGGGCCAGAAGGAGATGGGGCCGACATCTCCTCACTGCCAAGAACGAAGTCTAATCCCAGAACCATGTGGAGACACAGTCTCTTCCCTGGTCTCTCCCAGATATCTGTGGGCTGAACCCACTGCCCATGTGCAGGGAGTGCTGGCCCGTGCTAGGTCCCCCTGAACCCCCACCCCAAAGTCCTCTCATGCCTCCTCTCCCAGGGCCAATCCTAGGTTGCTGGAAAACAGCAGTGTGTCTCCTGGCCTGCTCCTCCTCCTCCCTGCCCGGCCTGGGGGCCTCAGGGAGCCATTGCATCTGCAGGTGCCTAGTTGCTGGAACCCCATCCCCCCACCTTGGTGTGTCTGGAGCTGAGCTGTCATCTTGCCTCTGGTCTTGGTAACCGCCTTTCCTTTTGTGGCTTTGCCAGCTCCCCTCAGGATTTATATGTTTATGTATTTGTGGAGGCAGCTGACAGGGGCAGGTCTGGCCCCACTCAGCTGAGGGGAAAGTCTGAGGGTGTGGGGTGACAGTGTCCTGTTTATAGTTGCTGCTTTTGGAAGACTGTCCAGTCTTCTCAGACTGGCTCCTCCTGCTTTCCCCGTGACTGAGGAAGGGAAGTTGAAGACTCTCTAGGCTTCCCATTTTATCTCGGCCCAAATGCACAGGGGCTGGGACTGCTCCGGGAGGACAGAAGAGCACCCCTGCAGTTGAAGAGCAGATGGGGTGATTTACTCTGTCCCCACCACCTCAACCAGGGAGGCTCAAAGTTAAGAAGAGCATGTGAGTCTGAATCCCGGCTCTGTGTTGCAGGGCAAGTGACTGGCCCTGTTCCAGCCGTGAAGCCTCATCCGCAAAGTGGATATAATAATCTGTAATACAGAGTCAGTTCTGAGCCATCATGGTAATAATACTCCATAGCTCCTACTGTGTGTCAGGTACTATTCCAAGCACTTCATAGTATTAATTTTTAATCTTAACAACAACCCACTAAGCTAGATTTAACATTTACCCCAACTTGCAGAAGATATTAGCTATTTGTCCAAGCCATGCAGGTGGGAATCAGCAGAGCCCAGGTGTGAATACAGGTGGCCTGGCTGAGAGCACAGGGGCTTCACTCTGTGCTGTCTGAGAAATGAGCAGGTGCGTGTAGACAGGCTGCCATGGTGACGCTGTGCTGGGCTGCCTGGGTTTAAATGCCAGCTCCACTACCGAGTAGCTGAAGGCTGGCAGGCGGCTTGCTTAAGCCCTTGTGTCTCAGTTTCCTCCTTTATAAACTGTGAGCAATGTTAGTTCCTGCCTCCCGCAGTTGTAAGGAACAAATGAGTCAGCTTAGGTCAAATGTTTAGTTCGGGGCCTGGCACGTTCTATGCACTCCATACATGTCTGGCCTTGATTTTGAGGGCAGGAACTGTGTCCCATCACCCCCAGCATGCGGCACTCTGGGCACGAGGTAAAACCTCAGTGAGGGTGTACTGAGTAATACAGGGCCTGTCCCAGGCCCGGCTGAGAGGGTCCTTTCTGCTGCCCAAGTCCCTTGAGCCCTTCCAGAAGCTCTCCATGGTGCTCAGGGGATCCTGGGGATGGAGACTCTGGGCTGGGCCTGGCTATCTGCTCCTGCCCCCATGGCTCAGAGCATGCATGGTGGGCACTGGAACAGCCTTTCCTCTGCTCATGTCCTCATCTCATTCCTGCAAGGACCTCATCACTCCAGATCTGGGCTCCTCTTTGGCTCCCTTGAGGGAGCTTGCTTGCCCTCACTCCTGCCAATTCTGTCATGATGCCATCTCAAAGTGGCAAGGTAGGTGAAAACTCCAACTTTGGAGTCAGAATCCATGAGTTCAATCTGTTCCTTCTTCACGATCTTGGGCAAGTCTGCTCTAAACCTCAGTTTCCCCATATGTCAGAAGGGAATGAGACTCCTATAAGAAGGAGGTGATTACATGAGGTGACCTTATTATGGTAAATTCTTTTTTTTTCTTTTTTGAGACGAGTCTCTTTTTGTCACCTTTGGTAGCGTGCCACGGCATCATAGCTCAGAGCAACTTCCAATTCTTGGGCTCAAGTGATTCTCTTGTCCCAGTTTCCCAAGTAGCTGGGATTACAGGTGTCTGCCATAATACCCAGCTATTTTTCAAGATGGCATCTCACTCTTGCTCGGGCTGGTCTGGAACCTGTGAGCTCAGGGCAATCCACCCGCCTGGACTTCCCACAGTGCTGGGATTACAGATGTGAGTCACTGACCTGGCCTTTTATTATGGTAAATTCTTTTTTTTTTTTGTAGAGACAGAGTCTCAATTTTGCCCGCCCTTGGTAGAGTGCCATGGCCTGGTGTCACACAGCTCATAGAAACTTGCAAATCTTGGGCCTAGGCTATTCTCTTGCTTCAGCCTCCCAAGTAGCTGGGACAGGCACCCACCACAGGCACCCACCACAGTGCCTGGCTATTTTTTTGTTGCAATTTGGCCAGGGCCAGGTTTGAACCCACCACTGGTGGTATATGGGCCCAGTGCCCTACCCACTGAGCCCACTGAGCCCTGTTATGGTACATTCCTAACAAAGCTTAAGAAAAAGGGTCAGAGCTGTAGTGGGATTTTCCTGTTCCTCACTGACTAGTTAGCATGAGTCTATGGGTGGCTCATCTCTGGGGGAACCATCTTAAGGGACTCAGGGGTTGGCAGGGAGGAAGGAGGGAGGTGGTTAACGATAGTAATTACATGATCTCAAAGGGGACCCAGCTCATGTGAAGTGTGTAGTCCCCACTGTGGGGAGCGGGTATGTGTTCCCTGAGGCTCTTTGCCCAGAAGAGTATTTAGGAGATATCTTTGACCAGGAGCTTGCTGAAGCCGTGTCCGGTGTGCTTTGTGCAGTTGACAGCAGCAGAATGCCAGCCCTCTCTGCATACCTGTGTGTGCTCTGCACGTGCTTGATACAAATTCCTTAGAGGACTAAGTGGGCAAAAGATCACATGGATGACCTGGCAGTTTCCTTCCTCATCCCCAGCTGCCTCTTCTCAGCCTCCTCTGCTCCCTTCTCTGACCAGTTTCCTAATGATGGGCTTCCCTGGGAACTGTCCCCAGACCTTCCAAGTTCCCTGTTAACATTCATTATTGAGCACCAGTAGGCACTGTGGCAGACAATTAACATGCAACAATAGTAATAATGATGCCCAGTGTTTACTCTGCCAGGGATGTACTAAACACTTTAATCTTCTTTTCACCCATATGTTATTTTCGGTCCTGGTCCTCTCTCGTGTCCTCCGCTGCTCTGCTTCTCCTCTACCTCCTACTTAGTCCTGGGTCCTCTTCTTTTCTTTCTTGCCATGTTGCTCCCAGAATGATCTGCTGCATTCTCATGGATGTAAACCTCATCTCCGGGCTGCTGGTGCCAGATTTATATGTATCTCCAGCCAGACCTTTCCGCCAACCTCCTGCCTCCTGTGTCTGCTGCCTCCTCGACATCTGCTCTCCATGCCGCTCAGACATCCCAATCCCAACTAGTCCAAAACGAGCTCAAGATTTCCCTCCCTCTGAGCCAACTGCCCCGCCCAGGTCTCACCCACCCAGCTACCTGGCACCCCCTGTCTACCTGACCGCTCGAGCCAGACAGGCAGGGACCATCAGGGCCCCTTCCTGTCATTCAGGCTTTATCACCAAGCCCTGTTTGTTTCACTTCTAGAATCCCTTGTAGACCTGTCTCTGCTTCCTTGCCACCTCTCCGTCCAGGGCCCCCATTGCAGTTCTTGGGGGTGATGGTGGCAGCCTGCTGACTACTCTTCCTGCTACCCCTAACTGCTCCTGTAGCAGCATGCTGGAACCTTCTCAGTGCTCGCCCCGGCATACTGCTGCCTCCCTTCATCATTTTATGCTGCTGGTCCCGGTTATGCCCCTAGTCTGTGTCTCAAGCACGTCAAGGGGGCTGCCCTGCCCCTCACCACCCAGCCTTGTTATTCTGCGTCTCAGCCCTTCCACTGTCTCCTCTGTATCTCACAGCTTGATTTCTGTTCATCTCTTTCTCTGCTCACTTGTTCAGTGATGGTTCCTCCGACTAAATTGGACGCTCTATGAAGACAAGGACAGTGTCTGTCTTGTTTATTGTGCTAGGTGAGTGCAGGATATCACCTTCTAGATAAGAACAGGGGCTTGCAGAGCTCAGGTCACACAGGCAGAATTCAGATGTGGGTTTCTGACTGTAAGGTCTTGGCTGAGTAGAGTGTTCCAGTGATGTGATTGTCCTTCCTGGCTTTGCTGGGGCCTGGGTGTGGAGCCGGTGCCTGCAGCAGAAGGGGCGGCTGGCTCTATGTCCCTCAGAGACTGACTTCCATGGAAAAGGTTTAACCTTTTTCAACAACCCCTGAGTCCCTTATTCCCAGGTTTAACCTTCATAATGGCCGTCCCAGGCTCTGTCCCATGCCCTCTCATCTCTAGACGCCACCCTGGCTCTCAGGCTTCCTTCTCGACATCCTATGGGGATGGACAGGCAACTTTTCTGTTTTGAGGCAGCAGCTGGAGACAAATCCAGGCCTCAGCCCTGGGCCATGAGCCATGCCCAGAGGTCTCCCTCTTCATACCTGCTAGAGCTGGTGGGATTGGGGCTGCTCTATGCCCCAGCCCCTGGCCCTCTAGCCCCCACCTGGCCAAGCATGGCAGCATTTGTTAATGTAATTAACAGGGCAGTCCATGCTGAAGGGCTGGGGGCCAAGGTCTGACTCACACCTCCCCTTCCTCCCCTCCGGCCGCCAAACGGTAGAGGCCCACTTGGCCTGCCAGACAGCGTCTGCAGAGAGTGCACGAGGGGCCAAGAACGGCATCTTTCTCTCATTAGGAGCTTTTATGTGAACACCACTGCTATTTTGGAGCTGGGCACTTGGCCGGTCCCTGAGCCGTCCTGATCTGGGGCCCCAGCACAGCTGCAATCGGAGCCAGGCAAGTCCTTGAGGCCCTGATTTCTCTCATAGCCTGGGGCCTGGGACCTGAGATCAGGGCCTGAGTGACACAGCCCCTGGCAGAGCTTCCCTGTGGACAGAGTGAGGCCCTGGATAGATTCTGACGTGTGTGTGAGCCAGACAGGGACTCCTTGGGCTGGGGGATCTGTGACATCAGAGTCCCCTTCCTCTGGAAACCAAAGGTCAAGGTTGTGGAGAAACAGCTCAAGGCTACAGGTGGACCCCCCCAATAAGCAAGGGAGAGACTGAGGTAAATAGGGTGCATGGATTGGAAGTTGCCCTGTGTACAAAGGCCTCTGGGTGTGGAAGAGTACAAGGCCTCTGCCCGAGGAAGGAATTAGGTAGCTCAGTGGATAGGGTCTTGGTGTCCCACGACATAGATTTTAGGGAAAAGGGAGGTTTAACCTGGGGAGAGGCTGAGCTTAAGGTGTTGGGGGGCTGAGCCCAGAGTCTGGTCTGGAGCTGAGATTCATCTGTATAAGAAGGGTAGTGTTGGGAGCCACAGAGGAAGGGAAAGGATTGAGGGACCCACCTTGAGGTCAGTGCATTATCTAAGGGATCATGGATGAAAGAAGAAGGTGTCTCTGGGGTCCAGAAGAAAGCTGACAACAAAAGCCTTGCCCAGGGGTGGGAGGGGGGAGGGGAAGCGTCCAGACTATATTCAACACCTGGAAAGCACCACAGTCCTTGATTACCTACCTCTGTAATGGTGCTTGAGTTGACAATGGGCATTGGGAACGGGGTCATGCTTGAGAAGTTCAGAAGCCACCCTGCCTCTAGCAATGTGATAGTTTTGGTTTTTTTCTTTCTTAAAAGTGTTGCAGGGCAGCGCCTGTGGCACAAAGGAGAAGACCGCCAGTCCCATATACTGGAGGTGGCGGGTTCAAACCCAGCCCTGGGCCAAAAACTGCAAAAAAAAAAAAAAAAAAAAAGTGTTGCAGGGGCTGCCCACTAGAACTTTCTGTAATGATGAACATGTTCTATACCTTTCTGTCCAATATGGTAGCCATGAGCCACATGTGGCTGTTGAGCACTTGAAATGTAGCTAGTGAGAGTGACATGGAACTGAATTTTAAATTTCATTTTATTCTAATCAATTTAAATTCCATAACCATACATTTCATGGCTACGGTATGAGACTGGACTGAATACCACAGCTTTAGAGAGTAGGAAGTACTTCTACTTCCAGGATTTCTGCTGAAACTCACAACGATTCTTTTTTTTTCCTTTTGCTTTTTTGAGACAGAGCTTCACTCAGTTGATCTGGGGTTGAGTGCTATGGCATCCCAGTTCACAGCACCCTCAAACTCCTGGGCTCAAATGATCTTCTTGTCTCAGCCTCCTGAGTAGCTGGGACTATTGGTGCCCACCTCAATACCCCACTAGTTTTTTTTATTTGTTTTTCTATTTTTAGTAGAAATAGGGTCTTGCTTTGTTCAGTTGGTCTTGAACTCCTAAGCTCAGGTGATCTACTTGCCTCAGCCTCCCAGAGTCCTAGGATTATAGGGGTGAGCCACCATGCGTAGTCTGTTTATTTTTGTGATAGAATCTCACTATGTTGTCCAGGCTAAAGTGCAGTGGTGTCCTTATGTTTACAGCAACTCCTGGGCTCAAGTGATCCTCCTGCATCAGCCTCCTAAGTAGCAGAGTCTACAGACATGTGCTACTGCACCTGGCTAATTTTTCTTTTCTTTCTTGTTTTTTTTTTTTTTTAGAGACAGAGTCTCACTTTATTGCCCTTGGTAGAGTGCTGTGGCATCACAGCTCACAGCAACCTCCAACTCTTGGGCTTAAGTGATTCTCTTGACTCAGCCTCCCAAGCAGCTGGGACTACGGGTGCCCACCACAATGCCTGGCTGCTTTTTTGTTGTAGTTTGGCTGGGGCTGGATTTGAACCCGCCACCCTCAGTATATGGGGCTGGTGCCCTACTCACTTAGCCACAGGCGCCGCCCTAATTTTTCTATTTTTTGTAGAGACTATGTCTCGCTATGTTGCTTAGGCTGCTCTTGAACTTCTGGCCTCAAATGATCCTCCTACCCTGGCCTCCCAGAGTGCTAGAATTACAGATGTGAGCCACTACACCCTGCCTTCACAACAACTCTTTGAGGCAAGAATTATCAGCCCCATTTGCCAGTGAGGCAACTGAGGAACCAGTTGGTATATCTCAACAGTGTAAGATACTTCCAAGGTTATATATCTGAGATGTGGCTGGGCCAGGGTCAAACCAAATCCTTTGATCTGCACTCCCATGTTTTTTCTGCCACCAAATGGCTTATCATTGGAGTCTCTTAGCAGTGGGAAGGATCATCCTATACAGTAGCTGTTTCTAGAATCTCCTCCAGGCCTGCCTATTCTGAGTGTGGTCTCCTCCAAAAAGTAGGGTTTTTGTGTGGAAAATCTGAATAAACCTCTGGTTTACTGTTTTGAGGAAAACTGAAGATAGAAGGGCTCAGCCAGGAAGGTAGAGGGATTGGGGGAACAATGCCTTTTATATTCTTGCTTACACAGCAATTTTGGGTTTTTTAATTTCCCCTGTTTTCACATACCCTAAGTCCTCAGAGCTGAATGCCCCAAACTGAGACTTTCCACATGTCTGAGAGTTCCAAAGGAGCCCGAGCTATGAAGAGCCGAGACAGGCACTGGCACGTGGGCACAGAGAGGCTGTATGACGCTGTCACTTTCCATCTGTCCCAGTGTGCAGCCCTCCAGCAGGGACGGCTCTGTGTACTGTGCCATTCTGGTGAAGACTGACCTCCAGAGGGCTGAACATGATGACACTGTGGCATCAATCAATGGACAATAATCAATAATCAATCAATGGACATCCATTAGAGCCACAGGACCCATCCTAGGTTATTTTCTGAAGTATAAGGCATGATCTCTACTCTTGAGGAAAAATAGGAGGGATGAAGCTCCAAGGTCAAATCATGAAGATTTTCCCACCATGGTTGGAGGTTTTTTTCTCTTAAAATTCCCACGGTACCACATACAACTGTCTCTCCTGGAGCCTTCAGCATTTCCTTCTTTGCTTTAAGCAACAGCCCCTGCCATCAGAGATTCTAAGATGGCTGGTTTCCTTTTTGATATTTAAGTTCTGAAATCTGTGCTCATTTGACACAGGAATGTTCTGCTTCAGTGTCCCTTAAACAAAAGGACACACAGCCACTATTGCCCCTCCCTTTCAAAGGATCATTGGATTTCATGCACCAGTAAAAAAATCCCCAAATATCTTTAAGTACCAACAGACAGTGGCCAGCTTTTCACTTTTTCAAATGAGGATGTTAGGAAAAATCAAAAGAAAAAAATAAAAGGCCTCTTTCATTTATCACCATCTTTAATTGAAAAGAATGTTTTACCTAAGAAGGAAAGACATAATCTCAAAGTGAAAGATACTCTTTACATGGGAAGAAATAACATCGCAAAAACCTCAGGAAACTGTATTTACTTTTCTTATTTTATGGTAGACCAGTAAAAACCGTCAGAATGTTTCCTTTCATAGGTAGGCACTTGGAGACACCACTGCGAGCTATTGCAGGTGATTTCTGGGAATAGAGAGAGAAGAGAGGAGTCTGGGCTTTGAAAGCACACACTCGGCTCAGAGCAAAATGCTTCCACTCTTCAGTGAGGACGTCAAGTGGTTCCTCACACCATGCTGAGATTTGTGAAAACAAACCAGAGAGGATGCACGTGGAGCTGGTGAGAGCTGGTTCAACACCTCCAAAAGCCTGAAACTTGTTGGAGGATCTGCCCCAGCAGACTGGGCCTCTGTGCAGTCTCCTAAATGGTTGTTGCAGACGGGTTATCTTCCCTTCCGGGTTTTTTCCACCAACATATGCAGCTAGTTTAGAAGCCTTTTAAAACTTTTATTTACTGGGATATTATACACATATATAAAACGTCATTTCCATGGTTTTTCTCCTAACCACTCATTTCCCATACATGAGCTGTTCGTTGTACCAACCAAAGTTTGCCAACCCTAGTCCTCATGGAGGACCTAATTTCCTGCGTGGCAGGGCCTGAGCAGAGCTTCCTCTGTGCCAGGCCCAGTCTTGTTCATCTTTGTGTCCCCAGCACCCAGTTTGACCAAGGCAAGGTCCTCACTAAATGTTTGAGTGTGAGTAAGTGAGGCAGAACCAGAATTAAGTGAGGCATGGTGAGGGACAAGGGCTCAGCGTGCAAGATTTGGGGTCTTGGGGGTTTCTAGAGAGTGAAAGATCTTATTGTTTTGTTTTGTTTAAGAGACAGGGTCTTACTTTGTTACCCTCGGTAGAGTGCCGTGACGGCACAGCTCACAGCAACCTCTGACTCTTGGGCTTAGGTGATTCTCTTGCCTCAGCCTCCCATGTACCTGGGACTACAGGTGCCCGCCACAACGCCCAGCTATTTTTTGTTGCAGTTTGGCTGGGGCCAGGTTCAAACCCACCATCTTTGGTATATAGGGCCAGCACCCTACTCACTGAGCCATAGAAGCTGCAAAAAGATCTTACTGTTAAGTCAAGGATGGACCATCCCTTGGGGCTCTTCAAGGGAAAGTTGGAAGCCAGACTGTTTTCTAAGGGTTGTCTTCAGAGCAGGGACCACCTACGGAGAGTGGGCAGCAGCTTCAGGTTCCTCTCACTCAGGCCGTCAGAGGGGTCTTATTCATCTTGGGTCACATGGGAAACTGCTCAGGCCTTTCCTCTCTACTTCCCCACTACAAAGACCCAACGGGGCCAGGACCTGCTTGGACACATTGGGTTCCTCAGTATTCACTGGCCTTGGTTTGGCTGCTGAGCTGGCCCCAGCTGGCCATGCCTCTGGTGGTGGTGACAGGGACCTGGCAGGTGGTGAGGTGAGGGGTATGTCTGCTAGGGCACATGGAGTGGTGGCCAGGCAATAGGCCAGAATCCTACCGTGATAGTGGATGTGTTTGAGGACATGCTCTGGGTTACGATGCTCTAACATGGTCTGCTTACCTGGAGGCCTGGGTCCTGTCAGGAAGGAGAGCCCAAGCACTGAAGAAATTGCTCTGGCCTTTACATCCAAACCATGGTTGGAGTACTGCAGTAAGATCTGTTATTTTTCTACTCTCCACTGATTAAGCAGGCTGGCGTGGGTGCCCTTGGTCAGCACAATGCCAGCCATCTTCATCCTTTGTGTCTCTGGCCAACATCACCTCCTCTGGGAAGCCTTCCTTGACTCCCTACTCCCTGCCTCAGCCTGGGTTAGAGGTTCTGACCAACATAGTGCTTGTCCCATGGTCTGTGTGTCCTGTTCTCCATGACAGGTGTGCTAAAGACTCTGTCACAGCCTCACATCTAGTGAGAGCTCTATGAATGTTTGTTGAATAAACCAATGAGCTGGTATACATCTTCCCTTATTATATGAAATTTACTGGGTTGGCTTTGGAGGAGCATGAGGTCTTCCTCCACCACCAGGACCAACCAGGGATGTGTAGCTTCCTGGCAGAGGATCAAATTCCTTTTGTTTCATCATCAGTGTTGGGCCAAGGCTCAGAGAAAGCAGAGAGAAATGTGAGCCATACCCACCCTGCCGGGAGCTGGGAGAGTGAAAAGAGCCTGGGCTTTTCAGCCATACAGATCTGGATTTGAATCCTAGCTCTACCATTAACTAGCTGGGTGACCTCGAGCAAGTCTCTTAACCTCTCTGAGCTTCAGAGGCATTCTGTAAAGTGGGAACCATAATCACACCTGCCACATAGGATTGTTATAAGGAGTAAATGAGGTAGTGCATGCCGAGCACAGTGCCAGGCTTACTATCAGCATTCATTGGAGAGTAGATGCCAGAATAGAAAAACAGTAACAGTGTCATTGTTAGGCATATGTTAGGAGCTAAAGATATAAGAAGTGTAACGGAGAATAACTACCCTTGAAGGGGCAGACTGTGCGTGGGGAAAACGAGACACAAATATAAGAAATTCATAGTGGCACACAGGACGCACCCAGTGATTGGTACTTTTCCTTGCTGTTCAGAAAAGGGAGCAGTTGCCCAGAGGTGGATCATTAGGCAAGCGTTGCTGGGCCTTGAGGGAACAGTAAGAGGTAGGGAAGTGGGTTTGGCACCTATAGCTCAGTGGTTAGGTGGGGCTGGCGGGTTTGAACTGGTCCGGGCCTGTTAAACAACAATGACGACAACAACAAAATAGCCGGGCATTGTGGCGGATGTCTGTAGTCCCAGCTACTTGGGAGGCTGAGGGAAGAGGATCACTTAAGCCCAAGAGTTTGAGGTTGCTGTGAGCTGTGACACCACAGCACTCCTCACCAAGGGAGGCATGGTGAGACGCTGTCTCAAAAAAAAGGAGGTAAGGAAGTAGAGGGGAAGGGGGAAGATCCCAGGAAGGCCATAGCACCTGTAAAGGCAGAGAGAAGAGCAGAGGGGCAGTAGCCAGCAGACAGTTTGGCTGGAGCATGTTAGCATAGAGCAATGCTAGAGAGGGGTTGGAGTGGGAGGGTCTTCAGTGCTATGGAGCTGTGAAGACAACAGCAGCCACTAAAGTTCTCACAGGGAGGTGACATGGGCCAAGTGGAATTTTGGAGCTGTTTAATATTTATCTAAACTGGCCCCTGATTTATTCTAGTACTGATCTCAGAAAGGACAGTTTAGGTCACGAAGCCCCAGGTGCCCGGTCGGGGTAGTAGTGCCTAGTAGTTTCACAGGTGCTTTTAGAACCACTGAGGTGACGAGGTCTGTGCGTCTGCCTCCGCTCCCTTGCTGGTCTTGCCCACTCCCCCGCCAGCCTCCCTGGATCTCTTGTGGCTCCTTGAGCACACCGCGTTCCCTGCAGCCTGCTCAGCTCCACCCTTGCCTAGCCCTCGGCCTGGGAGCCTGCAGGGGTCTGCACCAGTGCACCTCCTATCTCACCCTTCAGAGGGGCCCCCTGCCCACCTCTCTGGATCTCCTGGTCGGGCCTGGGTCATTACATCACCCTGGGTAATTGTCTTCACAACCCTGATACTGCCTGACACTATTGTTTTCAATAGTGACATGCTATTGTTTTCCTTGCTTCTTGCTGGTCCCTTCATGTGACTGCAAGCCCCATGTAGGCAAGGATTTGGTCCCCAGGACCTAGCACTTAGTAGGGCTCAGAAACCAAGAAAGCAGCATGGTCTAGCACATGGTGGACAGATGGTTAAGACTTTGGGTTTAGAGAGTCCACCCTGAGCTAGACCATGCTCTCCTGGGCTCAGATGTGCTCCTCAGGGTGGCCCTGGGAGTTGGGGCAGGGCTTCACAACCCCAGGTGTACTTTTGCATGTGCCTGCCCCTTGGTGGGGGTGTGGCTCTGGGTTGCAAGGTGATGAAGGGCATTAGGGAGAGTTGGCCTTGGGGGCTTGCGGTTGTTCCCCGGTGCTGACTGGGAGGAAGAGGCCCAGTTTCAGCACCCCCCTGGCTCCCAAGCTAGAGTCAACTCCCAGTCAGGAGTCCACCTTATAAAGGAGAGCAGAGATTGACAGCAGATGCAGCCAGGATGGGAAGGAGAGGAGAGACTGAGAGTCTTCCCCTCGTCCTCAACCCCCACCCCTCGTGTGACTCACTAGGAACCTGAGGCTCAGTGAAGTCAAGATCACACAGCTGTGAGTGACACAAAAAAACCCAACAGAGTGGTCCCTCCCCCGACTTTTAAGCCATGCTGAGTCCTTTCTTTTCTTTTTTTTTTTTCTTTTTTCTTTTTGAGACAGAGTCTCATTATGTTGCCCTCGGTAAAGTGCTGTGATGTCACAGCTCTCAGCAACCTCAAACTCTTGGGCTTAAGAGATTCTCTTGCCTCAGCTTCCCAAGTAGCTGGGACTACAGGCGACTGCCACAACGCCCGCCTATATTTTTTGGTTGTTGTTGCAGATGTCATTGTTGTTTAGCTGGCCCAGGCTGGTTTCAAACCCGCCAGCCTCAGAGTATGTGGCTGTCCCCGTAACTACTGTGCTACGGGGTACCGAGCTGAGCCTTCTTTCATTCATTCACTCAGAATCTGTGCACCTATTCCATAACAGTGTCAAGCCTAACTTCTGGGGCTACTGCCTGCCCTCATGGGGCTTCCATTCTGACAGGAGGGGACATCTAATTATACAATACATTTGCAGGTAGCACTCTTTCCCTTGGGGCATTCTGTAGGAAGTGGTGGTCTGAGCCAGCTCCCCAGATTTGGTCATGCCGTCTTGGATCAGTTGTGAATAGATCAAAGGCAAGCACCTCTGGGGTCTGTGGGTGGAGGGGACAGAGGTGGGCACAGTGCCTTCTGACCAGGAATGTGGCAGCACCCAGTCCTCTCCCCCCCGGCGGCTGCCGTCACCTCTTTCCCTGTCTCCCCAGCTGTGTGCCAGCCACCGTGCCAGAACCGCGGCTCCTGCAGCCGGCCCCAACTCTGCGTCTGCCGCTCTGGCTTCCGTGGAGCCCGCTGCGAAGAGGTCATTCCTGATGAAGAGTTCGACCCCCAGAACTCCAGGACAGCACCCCGACGCTGGGCCGAGGGCTCACCCAATCTGCGCAGGAGCAGTGCGGCCAGAGAAAGCCCTGTGGCCAGGACACAGCCGCTGGCTCCACAGCCACCCCTGGCCGGGTAAGTCCCATGCGCGCAGGGACCTCAGGGTCTGGACTCAGTCTTTCTCTGGAGGGCTTCAGCCTTAGGACTGTTTGGTGAAGGCCACAGTTGTCCTCCAGCCCTCCTCCTCTTTCCCTGCTCTCACTAGAGATGCAAACAGGAGAGCAGGCAGGAGTGGAGAGGGGAGAAGGGCGGGAGGGTGCCTGGGAGAGAGCCCAGGAGGGCATATCCCTGGGATTAGGGTCTCTTGGTTGGAATCCTGGCTTTGTTACTTCCTAGGTCGTGACCCTGGGCGAGTTACTTACCTCTCTGTGCCTATGATTCTTCATAGGTAAGGGGGGGACAATGATAACACCTAGGTTATGGAATTCTTGTAAGGATTCAATTAATTAATATAAGGAAAGGGCTTAGAACAGCGCCTGGTTAAGTAAGTGCTTTTATAAGCGGTCCTACCCCAGCCCTCCCCTTCCTCCCCTCCCCCTCCCTTCATGCCCCTTTCTCCTCCCTCTGAGGCCTCTGTGATATAGGAAGGAGTCCCCTGCCAGAAGCAGCCCCTTTGGTTTACTCGCCACTCAGCTTCAACCTCTCTCCTTAGAGAGGAGATGGAGCCCAGGGGGAAGGGAGTAGAATAAAAAGTGAACAAGGGGAGTGTTCTTGGGCAGGATTCCCTGGTCTGCTTGCCAGCCAGCCTGGCTAGACTTCTTTCTAGCTCAGGACAGGAAATCTGAACTTTATAAACTGGTCCATTTTTAGGAGGCTGTGTTTTCCTTTTAGTTTTTCCATTTGCTTCCTACTTCGGAAGTTCTTTCTGAAATATTGCAACTTTGTCTTGCTGAACGAAGGAGCGAAAAGGATTTGTCTTTTCAGAGGCCAGGAGAATCAGGAAGAAGAGGCTGACCTTGAGGTTAGATCCCCATTGGGGAAGGTCAGGAAGGAGAGGCTGGTTGAATTGGTGGAGAGAAAGGAAAGAACTCTGAAAGGCTGTGCAGCCAGACAGACCAGGGACTTGGTAAGGTAGGTTCCAGGCTCTGAGCACTCACGCGGATGGCTTCTGAGGGCAGCATGGGCTCAGCTTGAGGTCCAGGGAGCTCCAGGTCAAGAGTAGAAAAGCCACACTCATCTACTAGTTTCACACTAATATTGAGTGCATTGGATGCTTTTCATGTGCCCACATGAGAGAAAAACACATTTAAATTCAAGAAAGGGGCTGGGAGAGGGGATATAACAAGCTCTCAACTATCAAGTACAATGTAGGAGTATATGGCACACCTCCTGGTGAAGGGCTCAACTCCAACTTGGACTTTACCTAACAAATGCAAACAATGTAACCTAATTGTATGTACCCTTATATTAATCTGAAAATTTTAAAAAAGTAATTACAATGTAAAAAAACGAAGAAAAGCTAAACTCTCCAACCAAAGCCCCAGGGATACAGGGGCAGAAAGAAGGAGCAGAGTAAGGCCCCACCCTGCTCCCAGTGGACAACACAGAGGGTCTGGGATTGGTCGTGAGCAGGTGGGCAGGGCCTGGGCCATATTCCAACCGGTCCTGGCTGAGGGTCCCAGGCAGTTGGCCTGCTGTAAAGTCACCTGAGGGAGCACCACTGGTGCCATCTCAGGGCCAGGGTGGGCACAGAATCCTTCCAGAAGGGGTTTCCCTGGCCAATCTCTCAGTTTGTGGGATTTATCCATTTTTGATGCATTGACCCCTCCACCCCTGTGAGTATGTGTGTATGTGTGTGTTGGGGTTGCCTGGCAGGTCACTCTGCCCCTTGGAGCCTTGAGACAGAGCCATTTGACGTCCCTTGCCCCATCTTCCAGTCCATTTGACTCCTCCTCATTCTTCAAGGCCTGGTCTCACTTCTTCCCCAAAGCCTTCCTGATCACGTCCACCTGGCTGCCTGACTGCTGCAGCCCATGCTCCTGGCTCACGCCATGTGGGGCCGTACCCTGCACCTACACTTATTCTGTCGGGCCTGTGCCCTGGAAGGCAGCAGTTCTGCCTGGGGCTCTGCATTTTCCCATTGCTCCTCCTGCAGGGCTGAACTCATAGAAAGTACTCAGTTCATATCTGCCCTCTGCCACTTGGCCCAAACCACAGGGTTAGCCTAGCAAAAGTGCCCATTGGGTATCAAATCCTCACCCGCATAGGACCTGTGGTCCCCACCCCATGTGCTGCTCAGAGGGCGGAGAAGGAGAGGCTCCCAGGGTGGGTGCTTCCTACTTCCCTAGAGTAGCACTTTTCACTCCACCTTGGGAGGGTCTGTTCATTCGCTCACTAAACCAGGAGCTCCCTGAGAGCAGAGACCATGTCCTGCTCATTCGTGAATCTGTCCCTGGTACCTAAGGCCATGCCTGGCACACTGTAGGTGCCCCGTCAACGGAAGTTGAATGAATAAATGAATGAAGGGGCTGCATGGTGAGGATGAACTGTGAGGGCCTCCATCACCCAGTGAAAGTTTCCCCTGTGTGAGGTGACAGAGGATCCAGGTCCTGGGTGAGGTCTCTGGCCCACAGCAGGCCTGTCCTCTTTGACTTTCACAGGCTCCCTGGCCAGGGGCTACTGTGATGTTCTTAATGAGCTGCAGCCTCCAGCCTAGCCTCTCTCTGCCCTGCGGCCTCAATGCCATGAAATCTGGAAAAGTCATAGTGTCCCGCTGTTGGCCCAGCTGTCAACCCAGCTGTGTTTTGCTTTAGGAGGCCAAATCTTGCTTGCCTGGTGGTGTCAGACATTTCCTGTGACCTTGGCCAGGTTTCCCAAGCAGCCGCTGGCCTCTCTCCTGATAGCAACTTGGACAGGCCTTGTGCATCCAGACAGAGGAAGTGACAATACATGGAGGGCATTCTAGGAGTGGGAGAGGAGGCAAAGTGTCTGGGGAGGGGAGACACTACAGGCATTGACGATGGCCGGAGGCCTCCTCCAGGAAAGCACCAGGCAGAGGCCAAGAGACTTGTGTCTCAGAGGAAGACCAGAGGGAGGGGCCAGGAGAGTCTCCAGCAGCAGGCAGGATGCCCTACAGCAGGCCAGATGTGGATTGATGTTGTCCAGCTGTGGCCAGGGCTGGCTAGACAAGCCTGGAGACTCCCTATGAGCCCCAAGTCGAGGCTTCTTCCCCAAGGTTGGGTGGAGGGCCTGCCTTACCTGGGGAGCAAGAGCCATATTTGGAGTAGGGAGTGCCTGGGCTTTGGATTTATATAATCCTGGGTTCCAATTCTGGATTTACTACTCAACAGCTGTGTGTCATTGGACACTTGTCCTAACCTCTCTGAACCAATAGTCTCCACCTGATAGGATTACAGGATGGTTTAAATGAGATCCTGTGAGTAAGATCTCAGGCACCTAGCCTGGTGCCTGATCCCAGCTAGTTTTTGACACATATTAGCCATTGGTGGGCAAGTTCTCTTTGCCATGAGGACTTAGGTGGATGGGAGGAAGTAGTGAAGGACAGGCAGAGAAGACTGGGGTGTGTGTTGAAGCATATTTGTGCACGTTGCAGACTTATCCTGAGAAGTCAGAGTCCGGACCCCGCCTCAGAGTGGTGTGAGTAGCAGATCCAGTAATGGCTTTGGCTGACGTGGGGTATGGTTATCCCACCAGGACCATTGTCACCAGAGCATTGGGAGAGGGGATTATGAGGAGCTGTCAAGGAGCTGAGGACATAAAGGCTGAGCTCTGGGCACATTCTAAGCAGGCTTGGTCATTGCCTATGACAAGGAGCCTGCAGGGCAGTGCTAAGCACCCAGGGGGTGGCTGGGAGGTGTCTGGGGAGCTGTGGCCCCATGGTAGTGGCTCCCAGCAGGCTGCTCCTGTCCAGTCTCCCCTCTCCTCTGGATCTCCTCCTCTCTGCATACTCTGCCTTCCTTTTCTATGGCTGCCATAACAAATTACCACAAAATGATTATTTTTTCTTTGTTTTTTGAGACAGTGTCACTATGTCCCCCTCAGTAGAGTGCCATGGTGTTACAGTTCACAGCAACCTCCAATTCTTGGGCTTAAGCGATTCTCTTGCCTCAGCCTCCCAAGTAGCTGGGACTACAGGTGCCCAACACAACGTCCAGCTATTTTTGGTTGCAATTGTCATTGTTATTTAGCTGGCCTAGGCCAGGTTCAAACCCACCAGCCTTGGTGTATGTGGCCAGTGCCCTACTCACTGAGCTATGGGTGCTGAGCCTACAAAATGATCATTTTAAAACAACACATATTCATGGTGGCTCACTCCTGTAATCCTAGCACTCTGGGAAGCCAAGGTGGGAGGATCCTTTGAGGTCGGGAGTGCGAGACCAGCTTGAGCAAGAGTAAGACCTGTCTGTACTAGAAATAGAAAAATTAGCCAGCTATTGTGGTGGGCACCTGCAGTCCCAGCTACTCAGGAGGCTGAAGCAGGAGGATTGCTTGAGCCCAGAAGTTCTAGGTTGTGGTGAGCTATGATTAGGCCACTGCACTCCAGCCAGGGTAACAGAGACTCTGTCTCAACAAACAAACAACAAAAACAAAAAACAAAATAAAACACTTATTTGTCATTGTATATTTCTATAAGTCAGACATTTGGTGTGAGTCTCACCAGGCTAAAATCAAGATGTTGGCAGGCTTCTGGAGGCTCGAGGGCAGAATCTGTTTCCTTGCTATTCAGGTTGGCAGAATTCAGTTCCTTGTAGTAGTAGGACTGAGTCCCTATTTTCTTGCTGGCTGTCACTCATGGGCTGTTCCTAGCATCTAGGAGCCACCCACATGCCTCGGCTGTGGCCACTTTCCTCCAGCTTCAAATTCGGCAACAGCAGGAGGACCCTTCATGTTTTGAATCTTCCCTCAGCTTCCCTCTTTGGCTGTGTTGCCTTCATGACTCTCTTGCCTGCTTCTGCCACTTTTAGGGGTTCCTGTGATGATAGATAATCTCCCTATTTTAAGGTAAGTTGATTGGCAGCCTCAATTTTGTCTGCAGCTTTGATTTTCTTTTGCCATTTAATGTAACACATTATTCAAAGGTGTAACACCAGGGGATAAAGGTTGTAGGGGCCAGCCATATCCCCCACTGCAGCCCTTTACAGCTGGGACACTCTGTCCAAAGTGTAACATCTCCCTCTTATCAAGGGCTTGCCACAGGGCAGCCTACACGATCTGCCCCCCCCCCCAACACCTTTCTGACATCTCCAACATCCATTCTTCCTACTCTCCCCTACATGTCAAAATTGCTGGAGAAGCTCTTACCCCAGGGCCTTTGCACTTGCTATCTGCCCTTCTTGGAACCTTGTGTTAGTTTTACAGGGCTGCCATAACAAGTTCCCACAAATTAAATGGCTTCAAACAGCAGAAATTTATTCTTTCATGGTTCAAGAGGCCTGAAGTCTAAAAATCAAGATGTTAGAAGAGTTAATTGTTTTCAGAGGCTCTGAGGGAGAATATGTTCTGTGATGGCATCCACTGGCCTTGGCAGCTCTTGATGTTCCTTGGCTTGTAGGTGCATCACCCTAATCTCTGCCCCAGTCATCACGTGACCTTTTTCTGTGTGTGTCTGAGTGTGAGTGTTTGTGTGTGTTAACTCTTCTTAAAAGGATGCCAGTTATTGGATTTAAAGTCTTCCCTAATCCAGTGTGACCTCATCTAAACCTAACTAATTACGGGCGACACCTGTGGCTCAAAGGAGTAGGGTGCCGGCCCCATATACTGGAGGTGGCAGGTTCAAACCCAGCTCCTGCCAAAAACTGCAATTAAAAAAAAGAGAAAAAAACTAACTAATTACATCTACAAAGACCCTATTTCTAAATAAAGTCAAAGTCACTTTCATAGGTCTGAGCGTTAGGACTTCAACACTTCTTTTTGGGGACACAATTCAATACACATCTAAGCACTCTTCCCCAGATACTCACACAACTGGCCTTCTCTCCCTTTCCCTTTTTGGTTGGGCCCTCCCTGTTCACTAGATCCAAAACCATACTCTCCAAATGTTCCCTGCCTCCTACCTGGCTCTTTTCTCCTGAAGCACTAACACCTTCGATATTTTACTTATTTTATTTATTGTTTTTCTTACTGGAGAAGGACGGGAGTTTTAACTGCTTTCTTCACTGGTGTATGTCCAGCACCCCAAACATGACCCAGGCTGGAATAGACTTGAGTTAAGATGAGCCCAAACAAACTGGTTGCCTGTATGCACCATTTTGTTTGCTTCTCACAACTCCATGCAACAGGTGGGTGAGGAGAGACTCAGAGGAAGTGACTGTCCCCACTCCCTCACCCAGCCTGGTGTCTCCAGCATCTGTCCTAGACCTGAGCTCCCTGACTTTTATCTGTGGGGAGACAGCGAAGGGCAGGGATGCAGGGAAAGGCCCCGCTGAGGTCCTCACATGTGAGTGCCAGGGCCTCTGGCGCCTGTGGCAGTGTGGATGCTGAGCAGAGGGGACCCAGCCTCGCAGAGCAGAATGCAGCATGGTCTAGGCCTCCACATCTTTACCAGGGTTCCCTAGGCACTATCGCAACACGTGACCTTTAACATACCATTGCTGAGAGTGAGTCTGCAGGTTTGCCACATGATTGCAGCCTCTCTTCCCCGAGGTCTTGCCCAGGTCTCCTGTGGTGGGGTACAGGGACTGTCTTCCAAGTGGCTGGTCACTATAAGCCTGGGCAAGCAGAGTAACCTCCCAGTAGATCACTGTTCCAGGAGCCACTACAGGGGAGATGCAGGTGTCCCTTCCTGGGGCAAAGGGTACAAGGAAGGCAGCCTCCCCTACCTTACAGAATGGTAAAGGATTTTCCCAGGAGCCTGATGACCTGAAAGCAGAAACCAGGTACCTGGAAAGAAGGCAGCTGGGAACAGGATAATGACTCCTGTTAGGCAGTTTATAAGTTGTGTCTTCCCCTGCTGACATGGGCCACAGAGAGTTAGGGTGACAGGGATAACAGGGGACAGACAGGAAGAGACTCCTGGCAGGGATGCTAAGGACAAGTCTCCTGAGACATTATGAACCAAGAGACCAGATTTAGGCCTGGATTTTGGCAGGAAGGAGGCCTGTGGCACTTGTGTGGGCAAGTGTAGACTGGCTCCTGGCTGGGGCAGTGCTGGGCACCCCAGGATGGAAGTCTGGTTGTTAGAGGGAGACATGAGAAGGGGGCCAGGAGACAGATCAGGGTGTCTGTGTTGGGGGATGGGGCCAGGGGCTTAAATTTGGTCAGAATTTAAACCCTGGTGCCCTCAACTTTTTTATACAAGCCACTTAGCCCCTCTGAAACTGAGTTTGTTTGACTTTGATGTAAAAAGATGAGAATGCCTATCTCCTAGGGTGGTTGGGAGAGTTTACTAGAATAATGTGGAGTGATTACTGGGGCGCCTAGCACACAGTAGGTCCAATCCCGCATGCGCCTATGACAGATTAGTGTGGGATACCTGTGTGCATGGATGAGTTTTTCTCTACCTCACTGTCTGGGCTTATATAAGAGGAAACAGAAGCGGGATGTAGGTTGGTAGCCAGGTGGTGGGCGTGTCCTTCGAACCAAAGAGATCCGACCCTGGGACAGGCTGAAGGCCTGCCCTGGGCCTCTGAGCCTGGCTTCTCTCCAGCCACCTCACACCCACTCCCTCTGCTCCCCTGGGCTTCAGCGTGCCACTGCAGGCCTGCTGCTTGCTTCTTTGGGAAACATTGGCCTCTGCTTGTCCTTCTTCCTCCTCATTCAAGTCCCTCGGACTCAAGACCATTCTCGGATTCAGCTGGAATGTGCCAAGACACCAACTTATGCTTGGAGATCTTGGGAAAATTCCTCGCCCTCCCAAGGCCTTGGAAGCATGGCTTTTCTCTAAGCTCAAAAGCTAAAGTCTCAGACTCTGCTGATGGTGAAATGCGCCTACCCTCTCACGTGCCCATTTCCAAGGTCATGACAAGAACATGTGAGCCTTCCCTCGGCTGTCCCTGACAGAATGGCCTCAGGTCCTCCTTGCAGGGGGTTAAGCGGCCTGCATCTTTTGTGCTGTGCCACCCCCTTACTCCTGGCCATTGAGTGGTGTTTCCCTCAGGGGTTGACTCAACCCTATAAGCTTTGGAGGCCTCTGAAAGTTGAGCCCTTCCCTCCCCCCCCTTTTTTCCTTTTTACAGATTTCTTTTTATAATACTGAGTTGTCCCTTGTCCCTGGAGTTTTCTGGAATTCCCCAACCCTTAGGACTCTGAAAACATTATTTCAAATAGACTTAGAATCAGGCTAGGCCACCAACTAGCCTATAATCTTGGTCAAGCCACTTTATGTCACTAGCAATTATTGTTCCTGTCTATGAAATAGGAAGGATATTCTTTCCTCACAGAGATGTGCGGATTAAGACAATGTCTGTGAAAAGTCCCTTTGAGAATTATAGCATGCCTTGCAAATGCTTGATATTGTTATTTAGGAGTACTGATGGTGGGCTAGAGTGTTTGCTCATGCCTGGTATGTGCTTACTCTCTCACATGCACATTTCCAAGGTCAAGAACATGAGAGCCTTCCCTCAGCTGTCCCTGACAGTCTGGCCTTAGGTATGTGTACCTGGTCACTTTAGGAAGAAGCTCCTTACTGAGGCCCTTCTTGACCTCTTTTTTAAGATTTTAACCTTAGAGTTAACCTTAGCTTCTGGACACCACAATAGGAGTTGTACCTTCACATCATAGTGTCTGTGACAGGATACCCTAAGAGTTGTGCAGTGCCCAACATGTGCAACCATATGTGGTAACACTGGAATCTGGCTTCTTCCCAGGAGGTGTCTTCCATTTTCCCATTGTTTAATATTGTCAGCCCCCAACTTGATAAGTCTTTTCACCTGGCTCACTTTTTGTTTCCACAGTACTTTTTATTTTCTGCTTTCTAACATAGCATATGATTTACTTATTTATTATGTCTGTCATGCCTCAGCTATAGTAGGCCCTCAATACATAAATATCTACTGAATGGACATGCCTTGCCTAACGCATTTTCTGTTGCTGCCCCTAGAACAAAGAGATGGTCGTGGGCCTATTCCCTTGTGACACTCAGCTCATCCCTTAGCATCCCTTTCACTGATGAAGGAGGTGCTCTCGTAACCCTCCCAACAGGTGGTGCTTGCCCACCCTTTGCCCCGTGGCCTTAGGGGTCTGAAGCCGGAACAAGTTGAGGGCGACTTATCTCCTAAGGGTGACCAGAGCTTCGCAAACCCTTAGGTGTGCCAGGAGTCTTGTGGGGAGGCTGTAGCAGCTATAAAGGGGTCTCCTCCCAGTTTCTTTTGTCTCTTGGCCCTTAGAAGAGCCCTGTGAATGCCCTTCCCTGGGGCTGTGGGTTTGAAAGAGGGGATACTCACTGTAGGCCTCCATCCAGATCAAATGAAAAGGTTTTATTTTCCCAAGTTCAAAGCTACAAAAGCCCTACTACTCCTTGAGGGGAGTAGAGAAAAGACCTTCATCTCTGCTGAGAACTTCCTTCCCCACCCATGTCCCCTCTCCCTGCTGTTGCAGAGGGTGGGTTCTGGAAGTGCAGTTGGACCACATTAAGTTTTGTGGAGGGTCCCTTGGCACTCAATCCCTGCCAGCCCCAGTGCATACCTGCACAGCAGAGAATGCTTGGCATAGCTGGATGGGTCTGAAGCACTCTGCTCCAGCCAGGTCAAGGAGGGAGGCAGGCTGCTTTGCCCTGGAACTTTTAGCTGCTGGACATGACACCAGGGGTGGTTCTTCATACTACAGTTTCTGTGACAGGTGACCCAAGAGTTGTGTAGTACACAGCTTGAGCAGCTGTATGCCATGACTCTAGACACATCTTCTTTCTAGGAGAGAGAGATGTCTCCCGTTTCTCCCACAAAACATGTTACTTCTAGATAGTCTTCTTCAGCTGGTTTTAGCTATTGAGGTTCCTTCTAAATTCTTCTGAAAGGGGGATGGACCTCTGAGGCTTTGTAATGTTAATATGCATTATACCAGCCCCCACAAATATCAGAGACCCCTGGAGTTCAGGCCCTGAGCAGGGCCTTGACTGGCCTTAAGGTGCATTTGTGTGAATTATAAAAAGATACCCACCTGGTTGTAGGGCAGATATAGCCTAGGGTACACAGTCTGAGTATGTTTTGATCTTGGGCATCCAGGTCCCCAGAGAGGTTATGAGGAAGGGGTGGGGTGGGGTGGGCACTGCGTTTCTTTTCCCCAGCAAGCCTCCTTCCTCCTGCTTAGCCCAGCATAGACACCTATGGGTTAGTGATGATACCCCTCCTGCTTCCCCATGGGGTAACTGGAAAGATTCAAGGGAAATGAGATCTGCTTTCTATACACTTCCTCTTACTTTCCCTCTTCTGATTAAGCCTGAAGGTGGACATCTGGCCCAAGGTGGCCTCAAAATCTCTTTTGAGGATTGAATGACTCCCTCTTCCAGGATTCTACCGGGCTTGAGGATTACCAGGACCCTTCCCTAGCTTTAGTTTCCAAAGAGGACGCCTCCCTGGCCTGCCCCAGGCCAGGCCCTTTGCAGATCTCTAAGATACCAGCTGTTAGCCTCTGTCTGCCTATAGCCTGCCCCTCAGTGATGGAGAAGGTGGATTTTCTTCCTCTTCTGAGTCTAACTTGTCATCATCATCAGTAAGGTTTATTGCCTGCTAAGTCTCAGGCACTGAGACTCCTTCCTCCCCTTCTGGTCCCACATCAGTCACTGGCTCAGTGACATGCGGGATGTGGATGTTGCAGGCGGTCTTTTGGCTGAAGGTGTAGTGTCCAGCTGGTGGGGTTTAAATAGAATGGGGTGGCAGATGCACCTGCTAAGGCAGGCACCGAGGAACAGAGGAGCAGGAAGGCATCCCCGTGCTCATCACAGCCTTAGTGGTGTGTCTAGAATTGTGGCTATAGTGGTGATTGTTCGGGTTAGGATCAGGTAGCAGTTGGGTTGTGTTCAGGGTGACACTCCATTTAGCAATATGCTGGTGGCTGGGGAGAGATTAGAGGTATTAGGATGAAGTTTTAGTCTTACAGTTGTGGTTAGGTTTGAGTTAAGGTTATGCTAAAGTAGAATTCAAGACTGTGGGTTCTCTTCAAGTGTATGTATTGTTGGAGCCTAGTGGGTAAGTCAGCACTTTACAGGCACCAGCTCATTTAACTGGGGACAGTTCTCCCTAGTGGCTAAGAGCATGGGTTTTGAGACAGGCAGCCTCAGTTTCATCTGACTGTGGCTCACCAGCTGTTTGATGTGTGAGTTCTTTCACCTCCCCAGGTCTCAGACTAAAAGATGATACCAATACTGGCTGCACAGGGCTATAGTCAGAATAAAATAAAAGAATGTGGATAAAGGGATAAAGCACATAGTTAAGTGCTCAATATTTGCTGGCTACTAGTTTTTCATATTTGGGTCAGTTAGAAACAGTGCACTTGAGGGGGCCATGTGGACAGGGTCAGAGGAAAACAGCAAGGTCAGAAGAAAACAGCAAAGGGCGGTGTCCCAGGGGTAGCTATGCAGGAAAGCCCTCAAGCCTTCAGGTCTACATGGACAAGGGACCAGTGGTTATTGGAGCACAGAGCAGCTCCCCCGCAGCCCTCATTCACTGGACGGAGTTGGGAGGATCCGTCCTCCACTTGCTCTCCTCTGGCCTCTGAGCTCCTGCTGGGGTTCCGAATTAGCTGGACTGGACTGAAGGCAGAGGGTGAAGGATGGCACCCCAGGGCCTACAGCGGGGTCGAGAGGGAGCAGTGGAAGATCTTCAGCACATTTACCAGTCCTCACAATGACCTTGTGAGGGAGGATATTTTCATTCTCCCTACTACACAATGAGGAAACCAAGGGCAAGGGTGATTCTAGCCCAGCTCTGCTCCACTTTGGAACCTGTGCTCTCAAGCATTTTGTGACAGAGCAGGTGGGCACAGGCAGGTGCAGGAACATCCAGCTGGGCTTGGGGGCCGTAGAGGACTGGGTGAGGCTGGGTTCCAGCCTCTTTTGAGAAAGCTACTGAAGTAGTGAGGAGCCCCACCAGAGGGGAGGAAGGCAGCTTGTCAGCTCCTTCGGATATTAATGTGGGCAGTTTCCAGTGTTGGGCTTAAAAACAATAGCAAGGAGAAACATTTCAAGCTTGTAGCTGTACTCACAGCACTTAACTAACTTAAATCCTCTAGGATTTTTGTTTAAAAGGAAAAGATTCAGAGCAATGAAGCAAGGAGAGAATGGAAAGACAGTCAAAGCTCTTTTGTGGATGTCTAGAGGAAGGTTCTTCCCGTCTGGTTCCCCTTTCCAGTGCTGGCAGCTCAGCCAGGGTCACCCTATGGGTGTGTGTGCATGCATGAGTGAGATGGGGCGTGGGTGGAAGCTGTGGTGGGAACATGCCTCAGACATCCTAATGGAGATTTTTCAGGCCCTGTGAATTCTCCTTTTGAGCTCAAGGTTTTCAAACATATATCAGGTTTCACCCCTTGTCCGGAACATAGAGGAAGTTTCTGATTTATGGGTCCAGTAGTTTTTCCAGTTACTCCATCTTTAAATCTGCCATCAGTTAATTAATTTGCCACTGTCAGAAAAGGCACTGTGAGCTTCCCAGGTGAAAATCACTTTAGCAAAGTGAAGCGGTATTATGATAACAGTAATAAAAAAGGGGGCTCTGAAATGTACACTTGTTTTCACTTGTGGAACTAATTGAATCAGTGTCTCAGGGTTCCTTCTCCTCCTCCTTCCTAAATCACAGCACACACAGCACACACACTCTCATACCTTGCAGGGTAATTTCCAAGAAAAGGATCAGAAAGGGAAAATGGATTAAATGCAAAGTCATCTGATGACTGTGTTGTAAGATGACTGATGACTGCTTAGGTCCCAGAGGGGTGCATTTGTTTGTCTGTCAGTCCGTCTGCCTATCTGCAGATGACAAGTGAAGATTGCTAAATGATTCCCAATAATGAAATGTGAAAACACATAGTTCCTTTGTTAGCCACATAGCTGTGGTTTTGCGTCCATGATTCATTGTGGAAGTGAGTAGCTGCGACAGGCATTCTGTGGGTTTTTTTTTTTTTTATCTTATTTCTCCTAAAAAAATATTTGTGCAGGGTCTAAAATTCAGGGAAGTCAAGTACTTTTTGAAGAGAAAAATCCCTGTTCCTTGCAAAACAACGATTACAGATCAAAACTTCTGGAGCTACCACATGTCTGTTTTTAGCTGTCGCCTATGCTGCATTTTCCTCCTGGAGCTTCAGCTCTGCCCACGACCTCACATGTCACACACCTGTGCCCAGGAAGGGAAGGGGCTGGGTCGTCAGAGGCCTCTTGGGGGAGTCTAGATCTGTTGGGACAGGCAGTATCCTCTCAAGTCCCCAGCCAGGCCACACCCTTCCTTGACCTCTGCCTTGGGGAGAAAATTGATTCCATATTTCTTTCCTGACGTTCTTGGGGCAGGGTCAGAGGCCCTACAGAATGCTGTAGCATGTGGGGATGGAATCCTGAAATAATTTTTTTTTTATTGCTGGGGATTCATTGAGGGTA